>OU612045.1:120171223-120444264 GCA_914767935.1 Coremacera marginata | reverse complement strand
GCGATATGAGTAGGTACAATGGGAGGGTTCTGGCACAAGGAGCCAAAGGAGCGGTGTGATTCATAGAAGAACGCGTCGCACATTTTCGTGCGACACCGCGTCGCACATTTTCGTGCGACACCTAGTTTTTTGTAGTTTTGTCATCTGTCCGTCGCCCGCCCAGTGCCCCCCATCCCCGTCCCCTTACCCACTCCATCCCCTGCCCCCTGTCCCCTGTCCCCCCGTCCAGAAGCGTGCACCAAAGTTGACGGCAGTTTTGTTTTGACTTATGTCCGTCCCCATCCCCCGTCCCCCCGTCTGTCCGTTTGCGGTTTTTTGATAAGCAGTTGCATAAAATATAAAAATGTTTTGTTTTTCAATGCTTGCCTTCTGCGGTTTTTTGATAAGCAGTTGCATAATACAATGTATAAAATTTTTTCGATAAAATATAAAAAAATTGCTTCCTTAGGTTTTTTGATAAACAGTTGCATAATACAATGTTTAAAACTTTTTCGATAAGAAGTTGCATAAAAAGTTTCTTTTTTATCAATGGTTGAGAAAATGAAAAACACAGTTGTGCAATAATTTTTAAAATACATTAAAAAATTTTTTTCAATGCTTTGGAAAATAAAAAATTGCTTCCTTAGGTTTTTTGATAAACAGTTGCACAATACAATGTTTAAGACTTTTTCGATAAGCAGTTGCATAAAATATAAAAAGTTTTTGCTTCGGAAAAAAAAATAAAAAATTGCTTCCTTAGGTTTTTTGATAAGCAGCTGCATAATACAATGTATAAAACTATTTCGATAAGAAGCTGCATAAAAAGTTTCTTTTTTATCAATGGTTGAGAAAATGAAAAACACAGTTGTGCAATATTTTTTAAAATACATTTTATTACACAGAAAGAAACAGTTGTGAAATATTTTTTGAATAATTTTTATTAAACATTTAGAATACATGTTACAATACAATCTTAATGTCTTATCACTAATAGGAAGTCCATCGTGGTTCTTTGAAGATAGCTGCATATAAATTATAGACTTTTCTTGTAGTTTGATATCGTGACCACAAAGTTACACAATTACAAATGTCATACATTTCCTTATCTGAATTTTCAGCATAACAACAGTCTACCCTATGTAAACCATGAATCGAATATTTAAAATGAAGAGATGATCTCATTTCTGTAATCATGTCCTGAAAAGCTTTGACATGATCGGGATCTATGAATTTTTCATATTTAATTAAGAAATTTTCTAATTCCAATGAAGAAACCATAGTTGTTTGTTTCAAGTGAGAGGTATAGGTACTATAAACTAATTTTATTTTTTAAACTCTTCTTTATTAAAACCACAAACCGCGATAATGTTAATGATTTAGAAATGATTTTTAAAAGTCGCGCTCTAATGGAAAAAACACTATAAAAAGTCAGAAAACTTATAAACATATCACACTCAGTTTTTGAAGTTTTTTGATGTTGAAGCAAACGTTAATAAAGTCGTGAAAAGAAAAATTATAAACACTTAAAATGAGTGAAATATTAAAGGACCTGAACAACATTAAATTGAAGCAAAAAACAGGATTCGCAAAGCATTGTTTAAGGCTGTCTGATGTCCCTCTAAATGAACAAATACGAATTCTGAAAGCGGAACGGAAAAACACCATCTTTGGAACGAAAATCATGTTGGAACTGGAAAAAAATGTAATCTTTCTACCACAATGCTACAATGAATTAAAGGATAAAACTCTAGAGGTGATGAACAAAGGATCGTTTACATTTAAAAAATTGATGGTTGGAAACAACAACAAAATTGATTTTGAGTTTTATAACGCTGATGAAAAACAATAAATTTAAAATGTTGTAAATAAAAAAACAAATTAAATATTTTAATGTTTTTATTTTAAATGTAAAATATTACTACGCTTAAAAATATGAAATTTATTATCAATAAATTGAACAAATCCATATAATGATTTTTTATTACATATAATATTCTTTAGCGTGTCCACTTTTTCATATTTATAAATAATTCCCATCAGTTGCTTTAGGAATTTATCTTCAAAAAACCATTCGATATCGCTTCCAATATCCATTTTAGAGGTAGCTTCATGCATCAAGTCAACAGTTTCATCATTTAACACTTCGTCATTACACCATTGTTGAATTATGTCTTTTAGTCTAGTCACTTCTTCATTAATTTTGAAATTTATTTCAAAAATTGACTGTTTCTGATAACTTTGTCCAGTTATTGTATATACATCACTTCTAAAGAAATTCATAATATTTAAGTCTTCATTTTTAATCCGTTTACTGCAACTAGCGGGTTCAACTTCTTGCTGATTATATTCTTCAACGCTTTTCTGGGCGTCTTTATGCTGTTCTTGTTGTTGTTGTTTTTTAAGGCTTTTTTTACGTTTTATTGATTTTTTTAGTTTTTTTAATGCAGGTTCTTTAATATCATCAATTGGTATTTCTTCATAACATTTTAAAAAATCACTCTCAAAATCGTGGTTTTGTTGGTCTTCTTCATTCTTATTAACATCATCATTATTAGTTTCCTCCAACACTTTATCCAAATTTTCATAATATGTTTGAAGATCACTCAAAAAATCCACATCCTTGTCAGCACCCCAAAATGCATCCTTATTCATTTTTAGTTAGTTTTTAGTTGTAAGTAAGGTGACTTTTGATTTTAAACTAATAGGTTCTTTCATTATGATGTAACTATTTATAACGAAAATACTTTTCAGTTCATGTTGTTATTATTTTGCGGTTAATTTTATTTTTATATATGAAACGAACAATTTTTACAACGACTTAAATTATATATATTTGTATAAAGTTGAATAATTTTGTTCGCTTCATCTTCCATGCGAGCAAATGATGAACATCCACAAGTGTCTGGTCCAGATCTACAATTATTATCTGACCACGGGCAGTCTTCAAAATGTTCGCCAAATCGGGAATTTATTTTTTTCAAATTGTTTTTATATTCTATTTTCGTTTGAATGTTAATAAGCCTATCCTTTTCATCCTCCGGTATGATATGTGAAAATTTTTTCAAAAAACTATAGATATCCTTTATAATAGTCATTTTTTATTTCAAAACTACTGTATTGTCATATGTAGAGTTTGATAATAAGCATTAACATCAATGATTTCTGGTTTTATAGCATAATTTGAACGTTGATATAATTCTTGTCTAGTTTCATTATCATTTTGATTTATTTCATCATTATATTCAAAGCAATATATATTAAGTGTGAGTAATTCATATTTGCTATAGTAGGAACATTTAATACGTATTTCAAATGTTTCATATTTCAAATTAAAGTGACGATGAAAAACTCCTGAACTCTCATAAATGCCACCAATTTGCATTTCTTTCTCTATAAGATTTCTCCTGAAAGCCTCAATTGCATCTTCAACAGAAAATTTCCTAGTAGGAGTTGGAGTATTTCTATGATAACGATCTACATTCTTTTGATAGTCTGAATCATCATCATAAGTAGGTACTCTGTATGGATCTCTCAATGTTGTGGTCGGTGATGGAGTGATCGTATTAATATTATCATATTTAACATTTTCCAATTGAAGGGTTATGTTTACTTTTATCTGAAGAGAAGTATTCGGGATCTGTATGACAAAACTAACTTGTTTTCCATATTCAATATTGTAAAAAGTTGTAGTATTTTCACGTCGTTCATGTAAATAATTTCCAATTTGATAGCATGTAATGTGACGTATTTGTAATATTACGTAAGCAATAAATATAATGAATAAAAATTTTCTTGAGCTCATGTTTCTATGTTGAATCTTTCCCTAACCACAACTATTTAAGTAATAATCATGTTTAAAGTCTGTATATAGTCTTTTACATCAATGATTCCTACATTTAATGGTTCATAATTTGGATCTTGAATTCGAATTCTTTCAATTTCACCATTGCTTAGAATCATTTCAGTTTCTGTTTCCCGATATTCAAGGCATTTAATGCTCAATCTTCTCTCTTCAAATCTACTATCATAAGTACAACGAATTGGAATATCTACATTTTCATATTCAAGGTTAAAATGTCGATAAAATACTGCCTTAGAATCAATAATTCCACCAATTTCATTTTCTTTAGTAATTAAATCCTTATGAAAGGCTTCTATGGCTTCATCCACAGTAAAAAGTCTTGAAGGTATTCCTTGAGTTGTACTCTCAAATTCTACAGTTGTTGTTGTTGTTGTTGTTGTTGTTGTTGTTGTTGTTGTTGTTGTAGACAATTCTCTTTCTATCTCAGTACTTGATAGTTCATTAAAATATATTGGTTCCGTTTCTTTCAACAACAATAATGATATATTAATTTTCAAGACATTATTATCAGGTAGAGTTAAATTAAATTCAATACTTTTAGAGTTTTCATTTATAATAGGGATGGAAGTGTTTTCCAATTTCCAAAATGGTACACTGTACACATTTCTTAAAAAGAATATTAATGTTAAAAATATAATAAATTTCATTTTATGTTTTGTTCTTAGAGATATACACGTTCCTAAATTTCAGTATAAAATGATGATAATATCTAATCTGGTTGGTTTTATATATCAAGTTTTTATTTATTTATCATACAGATTATTATATAACATGTATTCATTTAAAAGTAATGCTGATTTTAAAGCACATCGTATTTGACGTTGTTTCCTTGTTTTGTTGTTGTTGTTGTTGAAGTGGTATTGACATTGACATGTTCTTGGATACATATTATACAACATTGATAAGTTAATTTCATCACATTGTGGAATATCTTCGATATTGAAAACATGCTGTTTTAAAAATTCTTCAATCCACTTTTGTTTCTCTGTCCCCTTTACATACACTTTTTTATTCTTCAGTAGAGGTTTTAAATATCTCTGAATGTTTTTAAATGAGTCGCTTCCATAGTCCCATAATAGATTATGATGATTTAATTTTAACCAATTGGATTGACGTTGATCATCTTCACATAAATCCTTGAATTCGAATGGAGCTTTTATGTGGAAACAGTGGAATTCATCTTCACTTAATACAACTGCTATCTCCTTAAAAACAAAACGATTATCGTAGATTTTAAAACCTTGAACATCAACAGTTGCAGACATTGTGTTAAATAAATGGAAATAGTCTTCAGATCACTTATATATAGACCACATGTATGTATTTTTATTAAATTATTTTTTTAATAACATTTGTGAGTGGTGTATATTCAAAGACTTTATCGTGAATGAGCATACAATAAGCTGATGTACTTGGAGGGACATTTGTTCGAAATTTTAATTCAATTCTAATATCTATTGGTCCTCCTTTTACACTCTCATTTTGATGAGAGACATCTAGAACAATTATTGGTGCAATGCTAGCAAAATTTTCTGGTGATAAAAGTGGTTGTGGAGAACGTCCATAGTATCCTTGTTGAAATTTTTGATACATATCATAGAGTAAAGCGTAACGATTATGATCAAATCTAATGTTGAGGTCGTCATAGGGATATACATCAGAGTTAAGATGAACTTTTACATCTGATAAGTTACAATGTATGAACTTATTGTTGTTTTTAAATCCTAAAAGTATAAATCGAGGTCTTTCATTTTCACCTGCCAGTTTCACATTCCATAAAATATTTGTACTTTCAACAAGAGAAGGATTATAATAAACATCCCAACTTCTAAACGATATATTAAGTGGTAGTTTACTATTTATTGTTTTTAACATTTTTAATCGGTAATCATCTGAAAGATGAATGTGTGGTACTTTCCATGTGATATTCAAGAGCTTTAATATAAGATTGTCTGTTTTAGTAGTTGAACTCATAATGTTCTTGTCATCTTTAGATCGTATCAAAATCAATTCATGTTTACAATTCACAATTAATTTGTCAAAATCTTCTGCAAATCCAAGTAAATTCTTTAACGGAACACAAAAATTAAAATGTCCCGTTTTAAGTAGAATATTATCTTTTTCAAATGGACACCATCCAGCGTTTTGAAGATTTATACTTTCAAATGCATTAAGTGATACATAATTTTTCATATCTGATGCAATTCCCAATTGTCTTGTACGATCAATTTCTACCCCATTCATCTCATATCGAATTTCATCAAATAAATATGCTATACAGTTGTTCAAGAGTTTAACAGTTTTTGATATAGAATTATCGCTGTTGGATACAAATCCCTCAATATACAAAAGACTCTCACTTGGTAATACATACAAGTCCTGGTTTTGTATTGGTATACGTATTTCATCATCATTTTTAAATGATTGTAAATATGATGTATAGCTGTGATATTCTTTTTTCACTATACTCTCGTCGAAAAATGGTTTGTATAGAACATTTATTACGTCACTCATATTGGTTTTTTAATTGTAATCCAATGCTTTCTAAAAATTCTTTATTCGATTTAGTTAAATAAATTCTATGTCTTGACCTTTTAATAATTGGTTTTTTATTTAGATTTGATTCTTCTTTTGTTGTTTTTGTTGTTGTTGTTGTTGTTGTTAGTGGACTAGTGAAGTGGTTGTTATGTAATTGCTTTTTATTAAAAACTATCATTCTTTATGTAGGCCTTAAATGCAGTCTTATTGATATTTTTTCACCGCGAAAATTAATTAGGTTACCACCTTGGTCTACGACTTTAATAACAAGAGTGCTGATTTGTTTTGTGTTAACTGGTAAATATATAACATTAACTGGTATTTCCGTAATTTTGTATCCTGGACTAACTAGAAGTGAGAACTGATGAATTGTATGTACATTTACTTCATTTATATATGATCCATTGATAATATTACATTCAATTGATATTGTATTTATTTTAGAAATATCTACTGGATTATCAGAATAATTGATAACATCAGGTTTCAATACTCTTTTACTAAATCCTAGTAATGATCCAATTGAACAACTTCTATTGAAGAAAATTGGCTCCTTGGTACTATGAATTTCTGTTTGCAATGTGTTATAGTTTGCTTTTATATCTAGCAATCCGGCGTTATATGATTCATATTCATCAATAATTTTCTCAGATATATCGATGAATTCATAGGATCCTATGGGTATCACAATAGTCTTATCACCAATATGAAACAAATTATTTTCTTCATCCACATTTGGAATAGAATGATAAGAGTCGAAGCTAATTAAACCACAAACATAATCTTGCTTGAGTTCTATAGGTGGAAAATAATTTGCAACAAGTTGTGATGAATTTCCATTTATTGTTAAAGTAAACGACATGTTGTTTCTCAATCATTAAGTAGTTAACTAAAATATGTTTCTTATACATTATAACATTTATATTAAATCATTTACATCAATCCAAGAATTATGATCTGAAGAGAAACCTAACCATTTAACAAAAGCTCTATTATTTCGTCTTCTTAAAATTTTTTCAACTAAATATGTTTGTGGAAATTTGGTTTTCATTAATTCATATTCATAGAAGCCTCCTTTGACTTCATTTCCTTGATAATCTTCAAGTATGTATGTAGTAGGATTTGTATTTTGAATAATTTTGATTTTAAATATTTCGGTTGTCCAATTTGGTGTATAACCTTTTTCAAATATATGTTTATATTTACTTATTCTTACATTATCATTTAACTTAAATTTTGGTTTATGAAATATTTTTAGATTGTTATAAACAGTTTTTAGTATAAACTTTTCGTTTAAAGAATTTACTTCATTGGGTGTCATCTTAATAGTTCTATGAAATGTGTTATTATATTGATTAACTAGGTTTTTATAGTTATCAATCCATTTGTATGAGCCATTAAAGCTAAACTCTTTCCACATCATCCCCTTTAAAGTTCTATTGAAGCGTTCCACTATCGATGATTTTAATGTTGAAAATGTTGAATAATGATTGATACCTTTCAATGTCATTAATCTTTTAAAATGTACATTGTAAAACTCTTTTCCATCATCCGTTTGGAGATGTTTTGGTACACGGTTACTTGTTTTGAAAATATTTTTCATTGCGGTTGTAACGCTTTCTCCAGTTTTATTTTTAATAGCCTCCACCCATGCCTTCTTTGAAAATGTGTCAATAACAGTAAGAAGGTAACGATAATTCATATTGACATTACTATATGGAATCATTTCCACTAAATCTGCTTGCCATAAGTCATCAATTCCTTTTATAATTACATGTCTTCTTTTAAAATTTTTTCGTGCTTGTTTATGCAGCTCTTCAACTATGTCTCGTTTATTATTCATTGTCATATATCTCGTTATTGTAAACCTTTTATTTGTGGATATTTTATTTTTAATTTTTTAACATCGTCTACATTAGGCTGATTTTTTCCGACTACATATTTAAACAAGAAATCTTCAATTGTCTTTAAATAATCATTAACTTCTTCAAAGCTTTCCTTATATACAGATTTTATTCGATTATCAATTGCTGCCTCAATTAAATCTACATCACTTCGAATGTTATCATTCAGAGCAACGTTCAAATCTCTAATTTTATTTTCTAATCTATTTGTTATACTGTTAAGATTCTCCATGACAGTATTTATATCTATTATTTTCTTTTCATAAATGTTTGTTATCTTATTTAGATTCTCAAAGAAAAATATACGTGAAATGGCATCATTATCATCATTTGGTAAACCTAAATTGGTAACTCTTTTCATATGTAAATTTAGGTTTTTATTTTCATCTAAACTCCAACCGATTGTATTTCGTAAAATTGCTTTGATATTTGCTTTACTATTGTTATCTCTCGATGAAGAATGACCAAATTTATCAATATTTGAATACATTTTTTAGCTATATAATTATATTAGCTTCTTTCAACTCTTCAATGATGGATATTATTTCGTTGTTATGGTTATTATGTCCAGCAGTTGATGATGATATAAGTAATCGTAATCTTTCAACTAATTCATTGGGATCATCCCAATACACATAATTCGATTTTTTGTCAATAGATTTTAAGACTTTAAGACCTTGTCCACGTATAAGTGCGTTTGGTAAATTAAATATCTTTCTTATTATACGTTGATATTTATAAGATTTAGTACCTTTAATTTGATCATTTGAGTTATAATTACGTTTATGAGCATTTGTAGATAAAAGAATATCTTTATAATTTTGTAAATCCCGTTTAGTGAAATGAATGGGATTTGTGTGAAAAACTAATTCAAATAGACCAGGTGTCATCTGCCATTTATATTTTCCAACAGAAATTTTATTTTCATTAGGGATTTTTAAAAGTTCTTTTCCATATCTCCATCTTCCCAATGAATCTATATTGAATCCATATACTTTATCCAATTTTTTACTATCCTTAAGTATTTGTATGTTTTGTTGTAGAGAATTTTTTTGTTTTCGGGTATTATGTGATTGTTTAAGGTGTTTGTAATCTGAGTTTAATTGATCCTTAGCCTTACGCTTAAAATGTTTATGCTTTGTCCATAGTTCTCGATCATTATCAATATTTTCTTTAATTATATTTTCTCGTTCTATTTCGATATCCGTATCACTATTATTTTGTAATTGCTTAAGGTGTTTGTAATCTGTGTTTAATTGATCCTTAGCTTTACGTTTAAAATGTTTATATTTTGACCATAGTTCTCCATCATTTTCAATGTCTCTTCTTACTTTGTTTTCTTTTTGTACTTCACTTTCAATCAAATTGTTAATTTTCTCATTATTACTATTATTGTTATTACTATTTTTTGAGTTGAGAATTTCGTTTGATATAACAGGACGATAAATTTTTTTAATTTTATTTTTTAATTGTTTTTTAAATTTTACATCTTTTTTTATTTTTAATTTCTTATCTCTTGCTTCTCTTTTGTTAGAGCTAACAATATTTTTTGTTTTTTCATACCTAACAGGTACTAAGTCATTATCAATATCATGAATGTTGACTTTAGTACTCAACTTGGAGATTTTATTACCATATTTCTCTTGTTTCAACGAACGTTTCTTATTATTGTGAAGATTTCTTAATCGCTGTTTAAAATTTTGTTGTAATCCTTTGTTTTTTCGTTTTGTAATAATTTGTTTTTTAACCCTTTGTTTTGTTTCATTTTCAAAGTCAGATTCAGACTCTGTTTTATCGAAGTCAGATTCTGACTTCACATTGTAATTAACATAGCCTTTGTTTTCTACATCAGCATAATTCTCATTTTTTAAGTCTTTATCAATTTGTACTGTTTGAATGTCAGGCTGCTTGGTGTTCGAACGTTGATAATATTTTAAAGACTTTGCTAATTCATTTTCAATGTTGGGTTTTATCTTGTTTGTATGCAAATATGGCTTGTTATGCCTTAGTTTATTTTTGTTCAATGAACTACGCTTTTTTAAAATGTTCTTATCATTCATTGTTGTGTCAAGTGTTGATAGATATTGTGGATCAACATTCAAGTGTACATTTTGAGTGGATTGTTGTGGTAGGTCATCATCAATAGCATTCCAAAGCATTTCATCAATATTCTCTTTTTTGGGTTTAGCAAGAACGTTAGTGTGTTTTTTTTCTTTGTTATATTCATTGTGTTCATCTTTATTAAGCTTTCCAATTATTTCATTCAATGGTTTTGAAATGGGTTGAAATGTATTTTCAAGCAACTCAACTCGATCTTTTTCACCTAATTTTATTTCCTTTAGTTTTTCCTTTAAGATTTTCCGAGTGTTGGCAAGGTTTGTTAAAACATTGAGGTTTGTATTTTTCATGATTATTGTTTCTGTGTGCTGTCTAAAATCAGATCTGGTGTATATCTGATACCGATCTGGTATATATCTGATACTGATCTGAGGTGTAACAGGTGGTGATGTGATTTTTATATATGTATGAAATTATCAAAACCTTTTCGATATCGACCCTTGTTTATAGTATCATCTTTATTTATCACAACAAAACCATACTTTTCTTTCCAACATTCATTACAAATCCTTATAAACATTTTGAAATCCATGTCTCCAATAACATGATCATTAAAAATATGCTTTAAATTCATTTCATCTTGTTTGAATATAATAATCATGTTTGCATTATCACGTATTAAATGCTTAGGAATTTTTGTATAGGTTTGACACAAATAAAAACAATCAATTTGCTTATGACGACCCATACAAAAATATTTTCGTATAGTGCTTTGTTTGTCGCAAATAACATCATCAAAAATGAAAATTGAATTTGGTTGAGCTTTATCCGGACTTATAACATCTTCGTTTTCTGAGAAAGTGTAGAGATTTATTCCTTTTATCGGTGCAATCAGTTTCTTCAAATATTCATATTTTGGTTGATATAAAGATTTTGAATATATGTATATGTTTTTAAACTTTAAACCATTTGGATTTACAATTAGACTAATCATAACGTTAGTTTTACCACAATTTGATGGTCCAACCAATAAAGCACGTATTGAATTTGGTAAAAGAGGACTGTGAACAATTTTGTTTTTTTTATCATTACTTAAAAAGTCAGCATTATTAACATTAAGCTGAATACGTTGTTTAATTAATCGCATTTTGATTACTATATTAATTGGTATATAAATCAATCATATATAATACAATCATCATTCTCCTTTTACAAACACAACCAAAATGTTAATTTTATTTTGAAAATGGGTATAATATACAAGGATAGTGCACATCAGAAACAGTTGAAAAGAGGATATGGTTTCATAAACAACTTAATAAATTCATTACCAGTTGAACTTCATTTACCAGGATATCAATTTTGTGGACCAGGAACAAAACTTCAAAAACGTTTGGAAAGAGGTGATAAAGGCATTAATCCATTAGATGCTGCTTGTAGAGAACACGATATTGCATATTCACAATCAAAAGATATAAACACACGACATCAGGCTGATAAAATTTTATCTGAAAAAGCTTGGCAAAGAGTTACATCCAAAGATAGTAATTTGAAGGAACGTGCCAACGCTTGGCTCGTTACAAATGCAATGAAAGCAAAAGTGAAATTTGGAATGGGTATTAAGAGAAATAAGGAAAAAAGTAAATCGAAAAGAAGGCAATCTAAGCGCAAAAAGTATAAAAAACCTAGAGTGAATGGAAAGAAGCTCTTTTCGTTAGCAGTTAAAAAGGGTGTTAAAATGTTAATAAAGAAGAAACCAAATTCATTCAATGATGCATATAGAATAGCCCATAAAGCTATACAATCAAGTTTTAAACGGAAAAAATCACAAGTTAACATACCACGAGTAATCCCAGTTCCAAAAATTGGTGGAGTCTTACCATTAATACCCATTTTAACAGCACTAGGTGCTCTTGGTGGTATAGCTTCTGGAGGATCAGCTGTTGCAAAAGTCTTAAATGATATAAAAAATGGGAAGGAACAATTATCTGAAGCTACTCGCCACAATAGATATATGGAGTCGATAGCTATGGGTAAAGGTCTATTTCTCAAACCATATAAACAAGGTTATGGTTTGTTTTTACGTCCTCATCCAAAAAATTTTTGAAAAAGCTACCCAAAAGACCATTAACCGATGTCGATTTAATAAAATATTGTAAATGTCTTGAACATTTTAGAGGGATTTTTATGAGAGATTCTTTACCGAAAAAACCTTACGCTCAAGAATGTGGTATACTTAACTTAGATGATGTTAACGGTCCCGGTACTCATTGGGTAGCTTACTATAAAAATAAAAAATATAAGGAATATTTTGACAGCTTTGGAGACTTGCAACCACCCAAAGAGGTCATCAATTACTTAAAACCGCCTATATATTACAACTATAAACAAAAACAAAAATACAATACAGTTATTTGTGGTCAATTATGTTTAAAATTTTTATTTCAAAAATATAATTTTACATAGTATGTTCACTTTATGCTAATACAAAAAATAAAAGATTTATCTTAATTTTATATATAACATTTTTTATTTCAATAAATTGTTATTAAATAACATATGAATGTAATGTAATTGATTCTAATATATTTTTTTGTGAACTATCTTTCAGAAGATTGCGAATTTATTCTGAAGATATAACCTTTTAATTAATAAACAATTATTTTAAATATATGAAATTCGTTTGTTTATATTTTTTTTTTTTGCTATTTATTTTTAGTTTTCAGCCTCTTAATACATTTTTATTTAATAATCGATGGTGTCCCCATGCAAGGGTATTAACACCATTTTCTAATATATAACGTTTATCATCAAAATAACTTAAAACAATTTTTTCAATTTCTTGTGTATAAATCTTATGAATCTTAGATCTAAAAGTTAACATTTTATCATAATAAATTTTCTTATCAAATAAACATTTTCTATAGTCATCAATGCTGAGAGACATCAAAGCTGATTTTTTTACCCCTTTAGCTTTTTTGATATCATTATCGCCCTCAACACTAATAGAATACATTTTTGACCTTAAACCAATGAATTCCCTCATTATTTTTCCATTATTTTCATCTTTCATGAAACCTAACACCTTTTTATTTTGTCGTTCTATCCCAAAAGGATTGTTGGGCTTGTAGTCGGATGTGTCAAATTTTAAATTAATGTCTGGTTTAATATCATTATAGAAGTCTTCAGTCTTAATTGAATAGATGAAAGAGTCAGTATCCATATAGCATAAACTTAAGTTCTCTCTAAATTTTGGAAGCATGTAATCATAATGAAAATCATACATTTTCCATTTAGAGAGTTCAAGAACTACAAATCCTATATAAATTGGTTTATCATATAGGGTATGTATTCTATTAAGTTGTATTGCTACCATATTTTCAGTAAATCTTGTAGAGCTATGAAAATTTGGTTTAGCAATTAAGCTTCTAGCTCCCAATCTTTTTCCTCTACTTTCCCACTCGCAAACAATTTTAACATCTTTCCTCTTATCTACATTCTCCATGGTCTTACCATAGACAGCATTATTTAATAACTTGAAAAAGTTCTTTTCAAAATCATTTTTAGCTTGCGTTCTATGTAAAGTATTTAAATCTATATATTTTTTTAACCATGGTGATTGTTTAAATTTTAATATTCTATGAATTTTTTTAAGTTTTATTCCATTTTGTAAGCATTGTTGTAAGTTTACATAATGAATGATATAATTTGATTTATTATTCAAATCGACTATAAGTTTTTGATGTTTACCGATCGGACTTTTTTTATTTTCTGAACAAAACGGTAAGTCATTATATTTGTCATGCTTTGCAGAAGGAATCTCTAAATCAACTTCTAAAATATATCCTTCATCAGAATCATTAGCATGCTCATGTAACTGAAATGTTGATACGTCATCAAGCCATTCAAATTTTCCTTCAGGTAAATATTGAGACATTGCCCAACCATACAAATTATTGGCATCTAAATACATGAGATAACTTGAGGGTTTTGTAACATCAAAATCATCTATATATTTATTATTTACCTTAACATGTCTATTGGAACATTGTACAATACCTCCCCTTATTCCTTTTTGAATGAATTTAATCATATCTATGTCTGTTAGAAGGTCTAATTCAATTTTAGTGTACTTTAACATTGCTCCCCAAGATAGTCCGGGAGCTGTATAATATTGACAAGGATCAAGATTGTAAATTGATTTACATACTTTTCTAAAATTTTCGAAAACATCAGTAAGCAGTAGAACATCTGTTTTTAGGTAAAGTTCTAAGTAATCATGTAGTGTTGTACAATTAAAAGTTGTCCATACTTTTTGTGCATGTTCATAGTCAGCAACACTACATTCTTCATTGATTAATTTATTAAAAAACTTTTCCCTCGGAGGTAAACATTCCTCTTGAAGTTTTTCCTTTGAATCAAAATAATCATAAGGAAATATACCTTTTTGCTTCAAGAGATTGAATTCGACATCATCGTTAAACGTAGACCGTAAAATATAAAAATCTCTGTTTGATAAATTATTGACTAAGTTTGATAGACTGGAAGCCATAAATCTAAAGGAATCTAAAAACCTTAGTTCAACGCTATCACCATCATCGAAATGTATATGTTTAGAAATGGAAACATATATTTCCTTATTTATTGGTACTACGTTTATTCTACCAGGAATCGTTGAAAGTTCTTTAACAAATAAGTGACAATCATATGAAGAAAGATTGTGGAACAAGATTGGGATGAATTTAGGAATTTTAAAATTTAAATTACAATCATTATGAGCCGGTCCGCGATATTTTCCAGTTAAATGACAATGATCTGCTACTCTATACTCATCGTCTTCAAAAGGTTTTTCACAAATATGGCAATCAGTACTATTATTTTGAATATCTAACTCTAATGGTGTGAGAAAATTCATTGGTTTAACTTTACTTAAGTAATTATTATAAATTTCCTTAGCATCGGAAACTAAAGTTGTAATAAAATTAATAGGTGCATCTTCACCTGTATACATTCTAAACTTATCTAAAGAATTATTAAAACTACACTTTATATAATAACTATATGCGTGTGGAATGTGACTCTGAACCGTTCTTATTGAACCTGAGTTTTGAATGTTTTCTGGTGTTAGAAAACATTCAAAATCTGCATATACTACAAAAGGAATGTCTAACTTATGTTTAAAATTTTTAAATGCAACCTTACTATTTTCTTCATCCGGAACTTTTGTGACGATTCTGCTACACTCTTGTCGATGACGCTGCAACTTGTAGCTGGATTCTAAATGCTGCAGACAAATATTACATAAAAACATTTGATTTTTCTTCTTTGTCACTTGATTCCGCAAAAGTCTGAAAATACAAAAAAACAAATTATTAAAAATGCTTTCAACATTATATTAATAAAATATTTACCTTGAAATGTTCTTGATCCAAACATAATGAAATTTATCAATTTCTTGGAGCAGAAGTAGATTTATATGAGTACTCTTCTCCTGGTTTGTAAAATAGTAGGGACCAACTATACTCTTGAGCTCTTCATCATATCCAAAGACATTGATGCTTATTTCCGGATTATTTTCCTCGAAAATTTTAATATCATTGACTCTCAACGGAAAGATAAGCCCTTCAAAGTTAAGAGTTTTACCATTCTCCAAATGTATTATAGACGATTTTATATCTTCTACATTATAAGTCAAACATCTTTGTGGATTAGTAATGAAAGGATACAAGGCTGATATCATTGCCCATTTAAAGCAATACTCATCATTATTTTGAACATTTATACAAGCCTTTTTATCTAATAACATTTTTGGTAATTTAATATATTGCGAACCTTTTATTGGTTTATATTGATTAATATTAATCTCCAAGTGCAAAATTCTGATGAGAGTCCAACCGCTGTCACGTTCTTGAAACTCTGACATTTTTGTTATTAAATTGTTACGATTTTCATCAAAAATTGAGTTTAAGTCTGTTGATTGTTGAATCATCACCATTTTTGTTTGATGAGATTTGATATCAATTGTCATCTCCTTATCACACATTTTCACATATTCACAAAACAATTCTATATTAAATTTAATGCTGGTGTGTTTCTGCAACATATCTTGAAGAGCTTGTATAACTATTTTTTTAGCGTTATCTAGAAACACTTCGGGAATCAATAAACCTTCATTGGTATTTTTGTATATAAATGATTCTATACGTTCATTAAATACAGATGAAATTCTAGTTAAATGCTCGTTTACTATTTCACCGCTATTCTTTTTATGAGCGTTAGTCCTGATGTGGTAAGACCAATTCTTTAAAATTATATCTTTTTTGCATGCGCTGCAATAGACATTTGGAATAGTATTTGCTGCAATCGTCTGAAGATTTGGAACATTATTTGATGTTGTTGTAGATGTAGTTGATGTTGATGTTGATGGTGCTGTTGATGTTGAGATAGTTGATGTTGCATTTGGTGTTGAAGAAGATGATTTATGTTTTTGCCTTATATGGTTCACTAAATTATCATTACGATTAAAGAACTTCATGCAAATATCGCATTTGAAATGTTGTGATTGTTGACTTTGATGTTTAACTCTCACATGACGGTTTAGATTAAACTTTTTCTTAAAGGATAACTGGCACTTTTCACATTTAAATGAGTCCATTTTTGATTGTTTATTGAATTATGTAGCTAGCACTGACTGCACAAGTATTTGAAATTGCTTTCATTTTTATAGTCTATGCAACTGCTTATCAATTTTTATATTTTATGCAACTGCTTATCAAAAAACCGCAGAAGGCAAGCATTGAAAAACAAACATTTTAAATTTAATACAACTGCTATCCAACTGCTTATCAAAAAACCGCAAACGGACAGACGGGGGGACGGGGGATGGGGACGGACATAAGTCAAAACAAAACTGCCGTCAACTTTGGTGCACGCTTCTGGACGGGGGGACAGGGGACAGGGGGCAGGGGATGGAGTGGGTAAGGGGACGGGGATGGGGGGCACTGGGCGGGCGACGGACAGATGACAAAACTACAAAAAACTAGGTGTCGCACGAAAATGTGCGACGCGGTGTCGCACGAAAATGTGCGACGCGTTCTTCTATGAATCACACCGCTCCTTTGGCTCCTTGTGCCAGAACCCTCCCATTGTACCTACTAAAATATATCCCGTGACTGATTTTCTATCGCTTGCATCACCATCGTCAGAGTGTTCCTTTATCGTCTCTGCTGTATTCAATCTTCCAATGAACTGTACCTTTCATATATCTCAGTATGCGCTTTACAGTAGTCCAATGAGCTCTTCCGGGGTTGTTAATAAATTTGGATAAAACATAATTCTGGACGACTTACCCGAGCTGCAAACATGATGCTCCCGATTGCTTCTTGATAAGGTACTGTCTTCATCTCAACTTTTTCTTCATCACTTGATGGACAAAGTTCTTGAGTTAGCTTCTGATTGATGTCAATTGGTGTTGAGGTCGCATTACAATCTTCCATACTACGTACATATATACATACGTACGTTTCAAAACATTCTTAATGTATTGTTCTTGAACAATCCAGAGTTTACCCAATTTTCGATCATGAGTAACTTTTATTCCATGTATAAATTTGACTTCACCTAAGTCCTTCATTTTAAAATTGCTTTCAAGTTTCTCCTTTATTTTTTTCTTGTACTCTAAACTATTTGTGAATATATGAATATCGTCGACGTATATCGTTAAATATGTGATTTGATCCTTCGTTATATTGTAGTACATACACGGATCTGTATGCGACTGATTCAAACCGATATTTTTGAGTACCTTGTCCAGCTTCTTATTCCAGACACGACTTGGTTGCTTTAGCCCGTATATAGATTTTTCAAGCTTACATACTCTTCCATTGTCCACTGGAAAGCCTTCAGGATGTTTTATATAGATCTCTTCTTCCAGCTCGCTTTGTAAAAATGCTGTTACCACATCCATTTGATCAATATCGAGATCAAAGCGGATGGCTAAGCTGAGTAAAAGTCGTATGGATGAGTACCTTACAACTGACGAGAAAGTCTTTTAGTAATCAATTCCATACCGTTGAGAGTATCCTTTAATCACAAATCGCGTTTTGGCTTAAAGGTCCATTTGCAATCGATGGATTTTTTTACCCTCTGGTCTCCACTTCTCGGAATTTCTGCATGCCAATGCTTCTTCAATTGTCCTTAGATCTTCATCAAAGAGTTCTCTTGCAACATATGAAACATAATTATCTCTAGCCACCGGCCTTCGTTGCCTAATTGATCTTCTTAACTCTCTCAAAGGTTCATCTTGGTGCTCTTCTTCATATGCAATTCCAATATCAGATGGTGTTTCAATGGCACCTTCATCACCCAAAAAGAACTCTTCGTCTTCATCGTTTTCAAGGGGCAAATTGCCATTTATATTTACCGTCATTTCCCCCACTGAATTGCATATCGGTTGTGTGATATAAAAATCATCGACTTCTTCATTCACTTCATCAAAGAATTTTTTTTCAAAAAATACTGCGTCTCTATGAACTTCGGCCCTTATTTTTGTCTGGATCGTAAAAGCGATACGATTTGTGATGTGCTGAGTATCCCACTAATATTATTTCCTTACCGTTAGTATCCAGCTTTCTCCTTTTTTCTTTTTGGCACATGAATTACTGCTTGGCACCCAAACACCTTCAAATGTTGAAGATTTGGCATCTTATTTGACCAAAGTTCTTCTGGGGTTTTCTCCTCCAGACGTTTGCATGGTGTTCTATTAACAAATACGCTGCTGTGTTCATGGTTTCAGCCTAAAATTTCTTTTCTAGTCTCGATTATCAGCAAACTTAGCGCTTTCTCAATTTGTGTCCGATTCATCCGTTCAGCCACACCATTTTGTTCTGGTGTGTATGGCACTGTAAGTTGAATTCACTGCTGAATTCCAGAATTCCTGATGATATTCATCATATTTGCATTGGTATATTAAGTCCCGTTGTCTCTCCTCAACGATTTAATTCGCTTTCCTGTTTGGTTTCTGCAAAGTTTTTTAATTCGACAAACATTTCAAAAACTTCATCTTTGCCTTGAAGAAAATAAACACAAACTTTTCTTGTGAAGTCATCTAAGAAAACTAGCACATTTCTTGAACCTCCAATCGACTTTTGTTCCATTGATCCCCATACGTCAGTGTGAACCAGCTTAAGCACTTCAGTTGCACGCGTTCCAATATCGTTAAAAGGTAAACGAGTAACTTTTGCACGCATGCACGCACGCACGTTATGCATTTTTCGTCATCAACATTGCTGCAAATTCCTCTCACTGAACCGTCCACCATCTTCTTAAAAACACCACTACTCGGATGGCCGACACGCTTGTGCCATAGTTTCGAGTCATCTTTCTCACAGGATATAAAAGCTGTTTGCTTCCTTATTTTGTTCAGGCGAAAAATCTCATTTATATGCTCAGCAGTCGCAGTTACATCCCCTTCGTCGTTGATGACCCTGCATCCATTGTTGCTGAACAAAACTTGATGTCCTTTGCTGACAATTTTTGATAGATCGTAGCTGGAAAAGGTCGTAGCATTGCTTGACCATTCTTCTTTAGTTTGAAAGATTTCTTTGTAGAACAATTTGTTTTTATTGGTTTTATTGGGTTTGATATTGGTTGCGAATTGATTGCTGTCCGAGCACATATGTGCAGATTCACCTGTGCCCAAATACCACTCAGATTGTTTGATTGCTGTAGCTGATTGCTGTATTTCTTAATGTTCTGGAAGGAACATTAAAAGTTATTTGATCTAGAAGATACGAACAATCAGTTTTGCCAGAAATAATATTGAAAACAAATAACAGCGATAATATAGTTCTTCGGTTTTCCAAAGTTTTCAAGATAATAAATTTACATCTAGCCTCATAAGATGGAAGAGGAACTGAAAAGTTAATATCGCGAAGTGCATATTTGAGGAATCTACGTTGAACACGTTCTAAACGATCCGCGTGCGTATTATAATAAGGATTCCAAATAAAACTCGCATATTCCAACTTGGACCTTACCAGACTATTGTATAAAATTTTCAGCGTATATGGATCGGTAAATTCATTACTGTTGCGCTTAATAAATGCTAATAAAGAATAAGCCTTAGGAATAATATAGTTAAGATGATGAATAAAAGTAAAACTTGAGTCAAACATAACACCTAGATCTTTTATTAATGCTACTAATTTCAAGTTTTGATTATTTAACTTGTATTGATAATAAGCATTATTAATTTGTTTCGAATATAAAACTTGAAAACATTTATTGATATTTAGAGATAAACGGTTCTGTGAACACCATTGGTAAAGATTATTTAAATCAGACTGCAAAGCAAGCATATTACTACTGTTTTCTCTTCGCGAAAACATTTTCAAATCATCTGCAAACATTAGGAACTTCGTGTTTTTAAAACAGGAACTAATGTCATTAATAAATATTATAAAAAAGAGTGGACCTAGAATGCTCCCTTGAGGAACACCAGAGGAAGCAATAAACGGTTCAGACACTGAATACTCAACGGACACCCTACAGAGTCTATTGCTAAGGTATGACTTGACCCAAGATACGAATTTTGAATGGAATCCTATATGCAAGAATTTTGTTACTAAAATATGATGCGAAACCCTATCAAACGCTTTAGCAAAATCTGTATATATAGTATCAACTCGAAAGCCATCTTCTAATGCAGAAATACAATAGTCTGTAAAGATCGCTAAATTAGTGACTGTGGATCTATTCGGCATAAAACCATGCTGATTAGGAGATATTATATTTTTGATTTCAAAGGTAAGTTTTTGTTTAATAATGCTCTCAAAAATTTTTGAAATATTTGATAGCTTAGATATTGGCCTATAGTTACAAATATCATTTTTATTTCCATTCTTATAAATCGGAGTGATGAAAGCGATTTTCCAAGAATCCAAAAAATGTCCAGTCTGCAACGATTTATTAAAAATAATTTTTAGTGGTTCTAACAGTGAATGTTGGCAATTCTTTAAAAGAAATGCAGAAAATCCATCTACATCTTTTTTTTGAGAGTTTTTTAAACCCGCAATCGAATTTGCGATATCAGCGCTAGAAATTTCAAAACAGCCAAAGCCAATATTTACTCCATAAGTAGAATTAATATCTATAGTTGTGTCATCATCCGTAATAAAATTAGAGCAACAGAATTTTGCAAACAGATTTGCAGATTCAACAAAAGATTGAGACCACACACCTTTATAAGACATAGAAGATTTAAAACCAGAGGTACGTTTTTTTGAATTTATGAAAGTCCAAAACTTTTTTGGATTCGTCTTAATGTTAGCCTCAAAGCGGCTAATATATTGTTTATATAGGAATTTATTAATAAAATTAAATTCCCTTAAATAATGCTGATGTTTAAAAAAGTGTTCAATATTATTTGTGGATTTATATAAATTAAAAAATTTATTTCTAAGATTTTTTAATTTTTTTAACCCAGTGGTATACCACGGTAGCTTAAACATTTTGCTAGGACATTGTGGGATAATTCTATCACAGATGTCTAGAAATGTAGATTTAAAAAATATATAAGAATCATAGGTACTTTTGTAATTCAAATTATGTTCCCAATCCACCATACTAATAGCAGTATTAAGTTCACCAAAATTGCATTGACTGAAAATATAATTCATATTTGAGTTTAAAGAATTAATAAATTTGCAAGCGAAATTGTAGAATGATATCTTTAACACCAGAGGCTCATGATGCAAGTTTGGATCACAGACTGGAATATGACAAATATCAATATTATAATTAAATTCTTTACTTATAAAAATAAGATCTAATAATCTATTTAGTTTATTAGGGTATCCATTAATTTGTACAAAATCAAGACTTAAAAAAGAATCAATGAGATATATTTCATGCGTAGAATTCACATTAGTGGGAATGAGTGTATTATTATTCAAAAAGTTATTCCAAGTTACTTTATTTAAATTAAAGTCACCGAGAATGCAAAAGTGACTATCACTAGAAAAATTAGTTGCTAAATACAAAATGTTATCCACATGTGACATGTAGAGTGTATCCGAACTATTTGGAGGGATGTAAGAAACAGCCACATATAGCCGTTCAGAGTAACCAGAAATTTGGACACATAACTGATCCAATAATGTGTCGGTATTTTCCAGTGGCCAAGCACTGCAGCACAACGAGCGATTTACAGCAACAAGCACACCGCCACCCCTAGTACAGCAAGTTTTAGCAGCGTCCCTATCCTTTCGAAATACTTGATAGCAATTCAGGTCGAAAAATTCCGCATCAAAAAATTCAGCATTTAACCATGTTTCAATGATGACTATTATATCGTAGTCTAGCTGTGAGGACCATAACTTAATTAATTCTGATTTAGTTCTTATGCCAGACATATTTTGAAAATAAATTCTAAGATTAGTACAGGGCTTATCAAAATCGCTGGAATCTATTTGCGATTGCGACGGCGATCCTTTTTTGGAAAAAACTCAAACCTACTAATAGACACATTAGTAGGCCAAAGATTTGGATTTAAGATATGTTCCTTAAGAGATGCTGAAATGCCAACCTTAAAATTTACTTTATCGATTTGTGTTTGAGCCAGATCTTTTCTCATTAATGGTTGGCAAGCTAGATGATTTTTACCAATACCAGTGTGCTTATGTATATAATTAATAATATCATCTGAAGTCACAGATGACCTAAACGAACAAAGATGAAACCAGTGCATTGGTTCAATTACATCCAGTTCAGTATTTATTCTTTGGCCAACAACAATTTTCTTCTTAGTTGATATGAAATTTATGCCATTATTTACCGCGTCATCAGAAGCATGATTTTGGGTATAAATTACGTTTGAATTACCCGTTGATAATATCGAAGCATAGCTACCGGCAACAATATTATCATTAGCAACATCAACAATGGCACTCTCAGCATCAGCGCCCACATTAAACGTCTCAGCTTCTCGATCAACACGAACAGCAACAACATCGCCAACAACAACAGCACGAGTTTCAAATCCAACAACAGCACCCACAGCGTCACTTGCAATGTTTTTACTTGCACTCATGTTTCGACAATCTTCATGCATTTCAACAGTATCTATATGTTCATTGACCTCTGTATGCATAGACGAAATCTGCATTGGAGAAGCTCTTGCAGATGAGCAAGAAGTAACTAAGGCAGAACTAGCACTCAAAACAGGTTTATTATCATTTATTGACTGTGCGTTTTTTTTAATACTTTTGCACGAGCATTGTTATTCGCTTTGTTATTATTTTAATTAAGGCCACCAACTTTCGGGGGGGATGCCGGAGACTTCGATTTAGAGCGCGTGATTATTTGATCAACAATGAGATTATTAGTAATAAAATTAGAATGTTGATTTTAAAATGTAGCGCAATTATTTTGTTCTGCATCACTTAGCTTTTTAGCATCGAAATTGTCTTTTAAGCAAGTCAAAATATTGCATGCTTCATTTAATCTATATAAGCAGACTGAAATCGGGTGATCACAGCACAGATCACACTTATATATCAAGTTGTTATTTGATTTTAAAGATTTTAAAAGTTCATCACTGATCCTGGCACATTTATAGTGCAAGTTCTTATAACAAAAACCACACGTAACCGAATCAGTTAGAACTGAAATTATTGTATTGCAGCTAATACACGACATAGCGAACGCATAAACTAACGATGTGTTCACGACGAATGCTTGCTAGAGACTGAGACTTATCGCACTATATATCTTGTAGAAGCTTCATTATAATTGCGACGCCTGTAATTTTCATACCTGAGCTCTGAATACCCATGCTCATAGGTTTATATTCATCATTCTTCGTTTACGTTGAGCCCAACACCTCGCAGCTTGTGTGCATTGTTGAACACTTCGTTGACATAGCTTTCAACACTGCTGAAGTCTCTCAACTTAGTAGAGCAGAATTTTTGAATTAATCCAACCCTACGAACTAGACCCGAATCTTAAAAAGTTTGATGAAAAATCTTCCATATTTCTTGTGCTGTAGCACAGTCCCGAATATGAGAGTAATTTTCCTTCTCAACCAGCAAAATTAGCTCAGCGGTGGAGGCGAACACCAGCTTTTCAGCATTCGTTTCCATTCCCAGTACCGCCTTCCACAAATTTCGCATTTGAAAATATGCCTCGACTGCGAACTTCCAGTCCTGGTGATTTTCACATCCTTTGAGCTTTTCAATTTGATGCTGTGTTGGAGTCATTTGGATTGTAATTTAGAAAGAGATAGGCTCATAACATTTTGTGTTGCTTACTAAAAAAGAATGAACATTTTATTTTCTCAATTGATAAAATTTACAAAAGTATTTCAAATTGAACAGCTTAAACAACAAAGTACAAGTTCTAATTTATAACAATACATTGTAGCCTATACTCAAACGACCTAGAGACTTACAAGTGTTTGTTTCTGGAATTTAAAAATCGCTCAGCTATATTATATCACTAATATTTAAATGATGTTAAGAATATTGTCTGAGAATATTGTCTGATCCAAGAAAATTTTGGGGATTCATAAACACAAAGAAGAAATCCGATGGATTTCCTTCTTCGTTCAGAACTCTTAATGGATTTACTAATGATCCTGTCGTAATTTGTCGCCTATTTGCCAACCTTTTTAAAGAATCATTCAGTTCAGATTCTTTTAATTCTGATGGAAAGTACTATGAATATATGGATTCCGTACCAAGAGTTTCTTTGGAATCTATATCATTCACTTCGAAGGATATTTTAAAGTATATTGGATCGATCGAGGAGGACGTTGGCGCTGGACCCGATGTAATTTGTGCCGCAGTGCGGCACAAAATGCGTTCCTATTCTGAATCAACCACTTTCTGTATTATTCAATAAATCAATTAACGAAAGTTATTTTCAACTTTTTTGGAAAAAATAATTTATAAGTCCTATTTTTAAAAAAGGTTGCAGGATTGATGTCAGTAACTATAGGCCTATCGCTAAGCTCTCATCGATTCCTTAACTTTTTGAGCGGATCGTGTACGATCGGGTAAAAATTCATTGTGGTGAGGTCATAACAACTGTGTCTAATATTCTCGATTTTACAACATTCTGCTTAAATTCGATTGACGCTGGTAACCAGGTCGACTGCGTTTACACTGACTTTAGTAAAGCTTTTGATAAGTTACCACACAACCTAATTTTATTTAAACTCAAGTTAATGTGATTTTCGCAATATTTTGTGAACTGGATTAAATCGTATTTGGTGGAGCGTTCTTATCAAATACGTTTCCGAGGCGTATTGTCTTCTGAGATTATTGCTGAATCAGGTGTTCCTCAGGTTGGACCACTTCTGTTTATTTTAGCAATCAATGATGTAACTCACATCATAGAACACTCTCATCTGCTTATCTATGCCGATGATATGAAAATATACAGAACGGTAAATTCTAAGGACAATTCAGATCTACTCAAGTTTGATTTGAAATCTTTTGAAATTTGTTGGTGTTCTAAAAATAATATGTTTCTAAATCCAGATAAATGCCAAACTATGGCATTTTCTATGAAGGAATAATTTAATTTTTGATTATAAGATAAAAGATACTGCTTTAAGTCGCGTAGGTACCGTAAAAGACCTTGGTGTATGCATGGATTCTAAGGTATCGTTTAGCATTTATATTGATTATAAATGCTTAACGAAAAGCATATTTAATGCAAATTAAAAGCATATTCAATGCTTGGATTTATAACACGCTGGGCGAAAGCATTTAATAGCATGATTACAACTACAGACTACAAACTACGTTGTATTATGCAATTGTGTGTCCTCACTTAGAATATGCACCTCTACCTGGATAGATACCTTGTCGTGGTTAGGGGCTTAGGTTGCAATGATGCAAACAGGCTATGATAACGGGAGCCTCGGCTCCTGGTAGGTTCACCCATGTCATACACGCTGTTTTAGAGCAATGAACAAAAGGCTGGATCAAGGTGGCATGCGACCCGTACCGAGGATCAACCTGGCTGGAGGCCCAGCAAAAATGGCCCAGTCGCTAACGGAGCCTCTCGGATACTTGGCTACCTCAGGGAGTAACTGTGACCTTACTGCGGCATTGTGGTCAAGGTGCGGTGAACATCCTTTCCCATCTTTATTTTTGACCACCATACTGGCGGACTCTGAACCTAGGCTCGGGCTAAATCGGGGCTGCACATGAAGACACCAAATCTTGGCCTTTGGATGTAGTTCCGATTCCGCTCGAGGAGGGGTCTCAGAGCCTGCTAGTTTAACCTTCTTCGACCAACGAGAAGGGGGTGGTCGTACGACCATGATGATGAATAATATAAAACAAAAGCAAACGAAAACACAAAAAAATACACGGGCAGTCTTTTAATGCCAAAGGAGTGCAGCCTTCAGACCAACCAAACACGCGGTACTTAAACGCTCTCCTTGGCAAACAGCCAACAGACGCGCAGTCTCTAAATGCTCCTGGCAGCAAGCCACCCAACAAACCTGCGACGGAATCTGATGTCTTGGCAACCAAACCTGGCACCAGTAGAAGTAGCAAGCAAGCTTCGGCTAAAAAGGCGCCACCCACCAAAAAGACGAGTAATGTTTCTTGGAAAGCATCGCACAGAGTAAGGGACCGCATAATGCGAACTCCCGATAATCGGCGCACTGAGGAGCAGAACTCGTCCTTGTAGTGGGTGGTGGGTATCATAGGAGAAGTTTATGCTCCTGTCAAGCCGATGCCCTCAAAGCGCCAGAGATCTCTCGAGAAGGTCCTTCAGCCGAAACCGAAGAAAATTTGTGGTAGCACAGCTACTCCAAAGCTTGTCAGCGAAATCGCAGCTGGGAAATTACCATTGCGACAAAAGCGATCCGGACGGCAGCATTTCGCCTGAAAGATGGAGGAAGGTAGTAATTAAAATAGCTACTATCTTCATTCCACTAATGAAGGAGTTTCCCCACAAGGGCCCCTTCTTTCGAAGCTGGTCGCATGTGCCGACCAAAGGTCTGTGAACCTTTACAAGATCGCGATCTCCAGGATAGGAGAGGTTGTAACGAACCCTCTAGTTCGTTTGTAATTGCTGGAGTAACCAAGGGTTCAGTACAAAAAAAATTCTAACTCGGTAGTTTTAGTTTCAAATTTACAAGTAATCTTTATTAGCCATTTCTCTTATCTATTTAATACTATTACTTTAATAGGATTAGATTTTAAATGTAATTATTCAAAATAGGAATATTTTATTTTGTAATTATAAAATAAACCATTATAAAATAAACTCGGTAGTTTTAGTTTTTTAAATTTACAAGAATTCTTTGTTGGGCATTTATTTTATCTATTTAATACTATTACTTCAATAGGATTAGATTTTAAATGTAATTATTGAAAATATTAATATTATATTTTTATATATAATTAATATCGGCCTTCTAAACGATATTATGGCAACGACCGTAGCCCATCTACAGTAGTTTAATTATTATATTTTTATATATGATAAAAAAAACATTATTCAAAATATTAATAATTTCTGTAATTATTATTGTTTAGTAATATTCTTTAACATAAAATCTAATAATTATATTATTAGATAGACTTCGTGTATTTACTTATATGAAGTGGAACAACCTGAGCTAAAAGGGTGTGAACGTCTTCACTATATAGAATAACCTGAGCTTGAAGGGTGTAAATGCCTTTACTATGAATACCCTGAGCTTAAAGGGTGTAAACGCCTTTACAATAAAAGACCTGAGCTTAAAGGGTGTGAACGCCTTTACTATGAAAACCTGACCTTAAAGGACTTTACTATGAAAACCTGAGCTTAAAGGGTGTGAACGCCTTTAATATGAGAACCTGGCCTTCGTTAGTTAGTTAGTTAGTTAAGTAAGTGAGGAGGGAGCAAGTCACCTGCGCCCTCAAAGGCCTATTGTAACAAACCTCTATTAGTTACATTTCATCCTTAATCGTTAAGTGCGCTAGAAACCGAGCGATGTCCTTGGGTTAACTATCCGCTATTAGATGCGGTTACAGGTACAATGCACCTAAGTAACGAAGACGGGTCCTGATTAGACCGTTACAGTGACACAAGATGTTCTCTGCTGTTTCTTCATCTTCATTACATAGTCTACACAGATCTTCCTGGACTATACCCATGGTTGATAAGTGTTTATTTACCTTACAATGTCCAGTTAGGAAACCTGTGACAAGTCTGATAGATCTTTCACTTAGAGTCAGGAATTGTTTCGTTCTTTGGAGCGAAGTGGTTGGCATGAATGTGTTCGCCTGTCTGTTACCTTTAGTTTCCCTCCAGTAATGAAGTGCTTCTCTTTTAGCCACATTTTAATGTTATGGCGCATAGTGCCCCATGGTATCCCGCAGAATGGTTCTGTGCCTATGAAGGACCTTGCAGCCCCTTTCCTGGCTAGTTCTTCCGCGATCTCGTTACCTAAATAGCCGCTATGACCTCGTACCCAAATGAGATGGACTCTGTTATGGGTAGATACCTTGATAAGTAGCTGTAGGCAATCCCATACGAGTTTGGACGAGATTTTATATGCGCTAAGTGCAAGTAGAGCTGCTTTACTATCAGAGTGAATGTAAATGTTTTTGTTCCTAGTGGGACTGTTTACATACTATCTTAGGCAGATCTCAATGGCGTGGACTTCAGCTTGGAAGACTGAATTACCTGTGCCCATGCTGGCATATATAGATTTTCCCTGCCTTAAGCCAAAAACTCCAGCTCCCACCCCTTCATCTGTCTTCGAGCCGTCAGTATACCAGGCTTGAAAGTCACCAGTGAACCGTGGCCTCTCTTTTTCCCATGTGGTTCTGTTTGGGAAGGAGACTTGGAAGTTTTTGTAGAAGTTGAATTTTGGAAGGCAGAGATCGCAGGGTAATAACCATAGATTCTCGTCCTTGGTTATTTCGTCTAACAGCGCTGAGTGAGTATTACTTGGTATAATCAAATTATTCTCAATGATGAGCCTGACTGTGAAGAGCAGAGCTTCTTTCTTAACAAGAAGATGTAATGTTGGTATACCAAGCAAAATCTCCAAAGCGGCAGTTGGAGCAGAACGCATCGCTCGTGTGATACATACATAAGCTAGTCGTTGCAATTTGCTGAGCTTAGCTTGAGCTGTTTGTTGGATCGTTTTACTCCAACATACTGGTGCGGCATATAAGACGATAGGTCTCGTGATGGAAGTATATATCCACATGGCTAGTTTGGGACTTAGGCCCCAGTTTTTACCTACAAAGCTTCTGCTGACCCATAATGAGGCCCTTGCTTCGTTTACGGTTTTGTTTAGGTGTGGGTTCCATGTGAGTTTATCATCAAGCGTCAGTATTTGACTTCTTTTGAGAAGTTTATAGTTTCACTGAGAAGAGTGGGTTCAGTTAGATTTTCCCTGACTCTTTTCTTGGTGAAGACGATGATGTTGGTTTTCTTAGGGTTGACGTTGAGCCCTGTTTTCCTGCACCATTTAGCTATGTTGAGTGCTCTCTGGAGGAGATACGATAAGGTATCCTCGTATTTTCCTCTGATAAGGATCACGATGTCATTAGCGTAACCCTGCACATCGAAGCCATTTGAGCTAAGAAGCTCTAAGAGTTCATCAACCACAATGGACCACAGTATTAGAGAGAGAACTCTTCCTTGTGGACAACCTTTTGCGGCGAGTACTCTTAGTTCTACCGTGCCCAAAGTTGATTTCATATTCCTGACTTTCAGTACGTTATGCACCCAAGCACTTGTTGTTTCATCCAGGGACCGCAAACAAACTCTAAAGAAAAGTATTTTTGTGTTCTTTTTGTTTCTTTTTAAGACCACAACAAGTATTTTTCTTTTTTTTTTGTTTTCACTCTCCGATTCTAACAGTAACACAAACCGAAGCAAGCAGAGATGGAGAGATAAGCAAAATGCAATGTTTTGTTTTTGAAGTAGAAAACACTTCCTCTCACTGTTATGCTTTTGAATCACGGACACAAGAAAAACGAAAGATAAATACCTTCAGCGATCTTTTGCATGTTGCTGACGTCACACAGTGTCGCGGCTGCGGACAAAATTCGAAAAATATTTTTTGTTGGAATTTAAAAAACTAAGTATACTGAATTAGAGACAGCGATTATTCTCATCGTTTAAATATATATTTTTGGATCAACGAAGCAGGCTTTCTCTATCCAATTTAGAATTCATTTTGTTAGTAAGAGTAAATGGAGATTTTAATTATTAATAACTTGAAATAATTACACTTACGTGTTATTTAACCCTAAAAAATTAATTCTTTAGTTTTGCTTTTTTATGTTCTTAATTATTTACTTCTAATGAAAGAAATTTTTGTTGTCAATAAATTTTAACTCAAAATTAACTAAAGAGTTTCAATTGTTTACATTCGATAAAAAAAACTGCTCAAAACTTATAATTCTTTTAGAATTTCCGTAGTAAAACGAAGGCAACATTTGTTTCTTGTTGTGTTTGCGATCGTGACAACAAAATCAAAAAAACCAAATACATGTTGTGTTCGTATAACACCAACGCAATAGTTTTCTTTCTCTTTTTATTTTCTGCTCTCTTTGGTACGCATTTCTGTTTGTAGCAGAGAGCCAAACGTAAGAAGATAGTGATACTGTTTGCTTACGCAGCCAATCCAATCTATGGTTCCATCAACACCTTTGCGCTGAATGCATTCGTTTATATGAGCGTATTCGGTGTTGTCAAAAGCACCTTCACTATCTAGGAAGCACCCGATTGCATATTCTTTGTTCCCCAGTGATTTTACAATCTTGTTTGTAAGGATCTGAAGAGCATGAGTCGTGGATTTCCCTGGTTGATATGTACATATATTGTTGCGAATGCAGCGGATGGTCTCTAAGACAACCATCTCTGATATGCCGATCAACAATTTTCTCCATAGTTTTTAGGAGAAAGGAGGTGAGGCTTATTGGTCTATCCGATTTTTGTTAATCCGAAGGTCTACTGCCCATTCATAGGTATAAATTTAACAATAACCTCTCTCCAGGCTTTGAAAATAGCTATTAGGAAAGGCATTAGTAGCACTAGGCTATTTTGCAAGAGAGAGCCCACTTTATCCTGACCTCGTTGAAGATTGATCTGGATAATCTCCAATCTATTATGTTTGGTCTTCTATGCCCTGTCTGTAATAGGTTCGTTGGAGTTCCAGTCAATGTACACTCTTAAAAGTTTTTGTTGAAATTTACTACAATAGTTGTAGGCAACAGTTTAGCTACTATAACTGTAGTGAATTTACACTCCTTTATAAAATTCAACATTTGTTGTTTACTATTATTATGTAGTAAAATTCAACAGTTGGTGTTTAATTTTGCTTAAAATATATGGTAATATTTAAGCTTTAATACATGTATTGTAGTAAACTTAAACATTAGTTGTTTAATGTTGCTATCATTTTTGTATTACTATTGCAATATTACAACCTTTATATGAATAATATTCAACAACGTTTGTTTACTTTTACTACAATAATGTAGTAATATAAAATGACCACTACTATTTACTAATATTTAACACGTGTTTGGCAATTAAAACTGAGGTAAGCTTCAACTAATTTTATGATTGATTTAATATTTATAAAACACATAAATATGAATAAAAACAAAGGAAACCTTTCAAGTTCGTTGCACCAAGAAGCTATATCAATTTGTCGTTAGAGTTATAGAAATAAAACAAAGCATTTTGAAAATGAATTTGTAAATATTTATTAAGCACTTCTCGCACACATTTCAATATAAATATTAAGTATATTACAAGGTAAAAAGTATTTACAATCTTAGCTTAAAATTAAAACACGTTATTTAACACAATTTTTGTTATTAGAGAAGCGGATACCGGACTGAATAATAAGTTGCTTTCTTGCTCATAACCAAACTTGAATGAGAATACGTATATGATGCAATTATACAATTAATGTTGAAAATTCAACACTTACATATGTCTATTGGCAATGAAATACATGATGAAAAAATAGTTTAATATTAATATTGCAGCAAAATTCAACATATGTTGCTTAATTTTACTAAAGTTTGTATATAACTATAAACATTGAAAATTTACAATGAAACTTGCAGTGAAATTACACTCTAGTTGAACTTTAAGCAAAAAAATAGTATTATAGTTATAGTAAATTTGTAATTATTTTTTAGAGTGTAGTGGAACCCGGGAAGTGGGTATCGGCAAGGAGCTTTAGAGTCTCGAGGCGATCATTGGTAAATGTGCCATTTGGTCTCCTTAGCAATAAAATAAAAAATAGAACTCTGTGGATTTTTGCACTACTGGTCGTGTCTTTAAGACTTTCACAGAAGGACTTCCATCAGTTCCTCTTTGCATTTCTAATCTCTTTGCTATAGTTGATGAGGGCTTCTCTATAGCTGTCCAAATCACCAGTTGATTTGGCTATATTAAATAGTTTCCTAGTTACGGCCCTAAGTTTGGCCAATTTTTTGTTCCACCAAGGAGTGTGCCTATTTCCAGTTTTTGTGGTCTCTGGGCAGGCTTGATGGTAGGAGGTTTGGATAGCTATGATAAGGTTGTCACTTGCTATTTTAAGGTCATCAATGTTTCTTACCTTCCTATTGCAACGATTTAAGTTTAGCATGAAGAGTTTATTATATAACTCCCAATCTGTGGATCTTGGTTGCCTATTGGTGTTTTTAAACTTGGTGCCTATCTAAATATCGAAACGAATTTGTTGGTGGTCAGACATGGACGTCTCCACTGAAACCTGCCCGTTTACGATAAAGTTTTTTATAAATGGGGTTGAGAGTGTGAGGTTAGGGACTTCTTCTCTTATTCTAATTATAAAAGTGGGGCGGTTCCCTACATTCAGAATTTCTAAATTATACTTATTTATAAATTCTAAAAGACACTCACCTCTAATGTTAATATCTGAGCTGCCCCATATTGTGTGGTGGGCGTTTGCGTCACAACCCAATATCAGCTGCTTGTTGGTCCTGGCACAATGTTCCACCAGTCTCTGTAGCGGCAGGAATTGGAGATCGGTAGAATCTTCATGCAGGTAAGCTGAACAAATTGATATCTATCTTACCTGCCTCAGAGGGTATCTCCACCATAGCCGCAACTTGGTCCTTGGTAGTGAACTCTGGAATTAGAAGAGTATTAATATCACGTCTAACTAATAAACATACTCTAGGTCTTCCTTCATTGAAGGAACCATAAAGCAACTCAGCTGTGAGAGCCTTTATCTGGTTCCTATAAACATACGGTTCCTGGATAAAGGCAACATCAAGGTGATCCCGGTAGAAGCACTGTTTTAAGACTGCCGAGGCCGCCTTAGCATGTTGGAGATTTACCTGGATACACCTTAGACCCATTTACTTTTTTGGTCGACCGGGCCTGATTCCCGCCCTCTTCCATTTGGGCTCCTTTCCTCCAGACGTTCTTGGAGCGTCTGAGTGGCTAGCTTGACGGGAAGTAATTTGTGGTGACCGTAGCAGTTTTACTCTTTTTTTTTTTTTTTTTTTTTTAATCTTTTAATCTTTATTATTATTATTATCATCACAAAAATTTAGCTTTCTTAAATAACATTATAACATTTTAACAATAATAATAATAATGCCACATTCTATAGAACACAAAGGAACTAGAGACGAATGTGGGTTGGCTTAAAAAAATATAAGAAGTACAAGAATTACAAGAAATACATTACAAGAAATACAAGAAATGCATGGGGTCATCAGATAGAGTATTGACATTATAAATAAAATAAAATAATAAAAATAATAAAATTTTGTAGCAAGAACAAACAGACAAGTTATTTTTGGTTTGATAATATGAAATAAAATTAACGGATAAATGGAAACATAAATACAAATGATTAATTAATTAATTACATCAATAAGCGCATAAGTATTTTCATAGGATTTATTAAAAAGCCAAGTTTTCACTTCCCTAAGAAAAACATTTTTATTACGAAGACATCTAACAAATTATGGAAGACAATTAAACAGTCTGGGACCAACCGAGGTAAAAAAATTCACGAAGTGACTTAAATTGTGTGGTGGAATCAATGCCAGTCTTTGATTGTTGATTCTCAGATTATAATTCAAATGACATCTATTGATTAAATATCCGGACCTAATAAAAAATATTTTTAGCACTTTAAAATAATACAAGTGTTTCAAAGGAAGAACATTTAAACTCCTAAATAGAGGAAAACTACTTTCACGGGTAGTTTTTTTTATTATACGAATAGCATGTTTGTGCAAAGTAAGTAAGGGATTTATTTTGTTTTTGTGTGTACCACCCCAACAAGGCAAGGCATATTCCAATTTGGAGTGAAAAATACCAAAATAAATGCATTCAAGCAGTTTTGCTGTGCAAAAGGACCGAAAGTGAAAGAGCTGTCTTATAGCTGCCAATAAGTATTTTTTTAGTGCAGTAGAATGATCAAGCCAATTCATTTTCCAGTCCAGCAGCACACCAAGATACTTAAATGTTTTAACACAGTTAATAGAAATACACTTAGTGGAACAGGTATATGAGGGGTCATGGGTGTGCAAATAATTTGACTCATTACAGACTTTATTGCTAACTAAAAACCTTGCGCATTCAGCTGAATGGAAAATACAGTCTGGAATTTCAATGGTTTTACCGGCCACATTAAAAAACATAATTTTAGTTTTGGCGCTTAAAACAAGTTTATGTGTAGTAAACCAATGCCTCAGAATTTCCAAATCATTATTAATTTCAACTACAGTCTCAAAAACCGAATCGCAAGAAAAAGTGCATGCTAAATCGTCAGCAAATGCCACAGTATTACTTGAGAAGCTTTGGGAAAAGAGTGATTTAATGAAAACTAAAAATAGGATGGGACCTAAGACAGCCTTGCGGAACTCCAATGTTAATACTCGAGTAATTACTAAATATATTGTCAATTTTAACTCTTTGAACTCTATTTGACAAATAAGATGAAAACCAAAACCAAAAAAATTTAGATTTATTAAAAAAGTCAACCATTCTAAATTTGACAATTTTTTCAAAAATTTTTGAAAAAGTAGATAGAAGCGAAATAGGTCTATAATTGTTGACTAAAGATTTATTACCTTTTTTAAAGAGAGGAATAACTTCAGCTTTCTTAAGTTCATCCGGAAAAATTCCACAATCTATGCTTTTATTAAACAGATGACATAGAACATCCGTAACATTGTAAACAATTTTCTTTAAAAAATTACTAGAAAAACTATTTTCTAAGCACGAATTTGAATTCTTGAGTGACATGATAATTTTGTAGATTTCAAAAGAGGAAATGGGCTCAAAAAATAAGCTATTTGGATTTGATATTTCTCTGTCTAAACAATTACAAGATGAATTAGCAAGACCATTTTCGACAACGACGTCAGTACCTATTTTGGAGAAAAACGAGTTAAATAAGTTAGCCAAATCACAAGAAGAAGTGTATATTGTGTCGCCGGCTTTTATACGAGTATTATCGATTTTCGAACTTTTGTTTTTGTTGTTTAAAATGGTATTTACTAGATGCCATTCCTTTCTAGCATCACCTTTTATCTTATTGAACTCATTTTCAAAGAAACAATTTTTTGTATTGGAGGTCTCAATTAGGATTTCCTTACACAATTTTTTATATCTTTCTTTTATATTCTCATTCAATTGATATTTTTTAAATTTTCTATAAAGCTTATTTTTTTTATTAGCTCTAGTAAGTAATTAAGGAGTCATCCACAGTTTTCACCTTTTTTTCTTATTGGAGGAGGTAACTTTAATTTTTCTTGTACATCGACTTACATGGGATGTTAAAATGTCAATAAAGAGATTAAAAGCTGTTGATGGATTTGGCTCATCATATACACATTCCCATGACTCAACGACAAGGAGATTGTTTAATTCTTCGAAAGCGGTTATTGATCTGTATAAATCATGTGACGAGTTTACACTATTATGCACTACAATATTTTCAAACCTTAGACATGTAAGGCAATGATCCGATATATAAAGATTGCAGACAGAACTACTAAGTGAAATATTTCTTGAATGATTTAAACGAGCAAAAATATGATCAATACAAGTTGCTGAGTGGTCAGTTATTCTAGTGGGCTTATTAATACAGGATTTAAGTCCAAAAGAAGCAAGCAGAAAGAGGTAGTTATCCACAGCAATGGAGTATTGTAGAATATTAAGATTTAAATCACCTAATAAGACAACATTTTCAGATTTTTCGGTTCTAAGTAAATCATCTAAATCACTTAAAAAATCTTCATGGGATGCGATTTCATGAAATTTATATACGCAAATGAATGTGAAAATCTGGCTATCAATGACACTTTTAACTTTGATCACGTCAGAACTTCTGAGATTAAAACTTGAGAACTCACAGCTTAAAGAATTCATTATAAAAACAGCCACACCACCAGCCGCATACTGGTTATTGCAATTAGCGAAAAATTTATAGCCTGGTATGCCAAAAAGAGACTTTTCGCTATCGTAAATCCAAGTTTCAGTTAGGAAAATGAAAGCTGGCTTCGTTGAAAAAGAATCAATATGTAATAGAAAATTATCAAAATTTTTACGCATACTGCTGATATTTTGAGAAATAATGTAAAAACTGTTAATGTTGCTGTTAATGTTTTAACGTAATGTAAAAACTGTTAATGTTGCTGTTGTCCGGGGTAAAGGAAATATTTTGAAAATCTACATAAATACAATTATTCAAGGGAAGATCATACAAATTATCACGCAAATCATCGTAACTATTAAGTAATGAATTATTCATAATGTGGTATTTAAAATTTACAAAATAGAATAAGATCAATTATATTGACATAAATCCTCAATTGCATTGACAATGATTATACGATCTCCCTCCTTTTTACTCATTAAAACTTTACCATTCCTAACCCGAACAAATTTGAAATGATTTTCTTTTTTGAATTTCTGTGCAGCTTTTAAGAGATTTCTCGTAGCAGTGGGCAAATTATCGTTTATGTAAATTTTATGGTTGCTATCACCGCCAAATAATTTTGCATTTAACTTTTTTAGGTTGGCAAATTTGCTTCTCATAATTTCTTTTTTTCCTATAGGAAGACACAAATTTAACGCATAAGATGTTTAAAGATGAATTTGAAGAAGTTTTATCAGCATTTTTATTAATAGTTTTAACGTAGCAATCATCAATTTCAGTCTCATACATATTTAAATTCATTCCCTCAGTAAAGATTGTCATTGCAGAATTAAGAGCATTGTTGTTGTTAATATTCGGGACACCAACAATTTCAACGCACTTTTCAGTACTCTTATGTTGAAGGTAGTTGACTTCTTTTTGAAGCTCATCAACTTTGCTCATCAAAAACTGTTTCTCTTCTTGCAAGGTGGAAATAAGAGAGAGCGCGCTGGCGTTCATTTGTTTCAACGATAGAATTTCACTGTAAACAAGTTCCAAAGTTATGGCCGACTCGCTAGCATGGATGTTGTTGTTGTGCTGCGACTGAAGTTCGGAATAACTGCTGCTTGAATGTCGTTGCTCGGAATGACCAGCTGGTTCGAGTTGCTATGCATTTTGCTTTGTTGATGTTCTTGATGATGTTGTTGTTGAAGCTGCTGCGTCTGATTAGAAGCAGAAGAACTAGTTGCTAGTTGTTGAAATAGATTTTGATGATGATTTTGTTGTTGTTGTTGAAGTTGTTAAAGTTGCTGATTTTGTTGTTGTTGTTGTTGTTGAAGTTGCTGACTCAGAGCAGCTGGCAACGATGAAGATGAAGAAAGATTATTGCAAAGAGGAGATTTGTCTATTGTTGTTGCTACATTTAAGGTTGTTGATGTAGAATGTTGTGGAGAACGAAGTGAAGTTTGCCTTGCCACAGAACAAGTGTTACAGAAAAAGTCTTTGTTAGATTTTTGCATAAACTCGAAATCGCACTGATTTATTTTTACACAGCTCCAGTAAAAGAAATTATTGCAATTAACGCATTTTATTTTGTCTTGATTGCGTTCGACTTTAAGTTTACAAATACACGGCATGATTGGAAAATTAGAATTGTATAAGGTACAGAAAAAAAGAAGGTTTTATAATATCTTATTCTTGCTTAAGTACAGAAAGATAAAAATGTTTATTGTGTTTTACTTATTTGTTATTTTATTGTGCTTTAACAAGAGCGAGAAAAAGGTGATTGTTATTCTTTTGTTTTAACAAGAGCGCGAAGTATTTGGCTGTTGACTCCACGACAACTGCACGACAACTGACTCTCTGAGTCGATTGAGACTGAGAGTCTCTGATGCTCCTAGAGCTTGCACTGGAAACAACCATTTTTGGTGGTGGCCGTGGTTGTTGTGTTCTCTGAGCAGATTGAGGCTGGGAGTCTCTGCTGCTCGTTGAACTAGCGTTCGTTACAGCCATTCGCTTGGCTGCCGGTTTTGAATGGGGTTTGACCTCCCTTCTCATATCTGGTTCAGCCTTGCGCTTAGGGTGGGGTTGTGTTACCGTCTTCCCTATATCTTTAACTCTCATCTGTATTTGCCCGAAGTTTAGAAGGAGCTTCCATCCTCGAGCACGGATTTCGTCCTTTTAGGTTTCATTGACAGACAGAGTTATTGTTTCATCACCTGTATTGCTCCTTTGCTGTCTCAAAACACGCCAGCCAGATATTGTAAGTCCCATGTTTTGTCTGGCCAGTCGGACCATGTAGGTGATGCAGGTGAACAGCTTGGGTATATCATTGCTCTCAGTCAACTTTAAGCTGGCATCTGGGAATGGTTTGATTTTCTCTGTCACAACCATGATCCAATCACGTGTCTCTTTGTTGTAACAAGTTAGAGAGAGCCACCCATCCCTTGCTTGGCTGGTGATAAATCCTAGATTTGCATACGTGTTTCCGGTTTTGTCAATCTCCGTCAGCAAACTTCTTTTGATGAGTGTGATCTGCTCATCAGACAGGATTTTGTTGGGATGCATACTATGCATGATATCAGCTTTACATGCGGCCATGGCGTCTCTGTAAGACTGTTTCGAGGTGCTAGGCTGATCATCCTGAGCATTTTTGGTTAAAGCTAGGGATTGAGCTGGTTGCTTCTGTCCCTGGCTTTCCCGTTGCTTGTGTGTCTTAGTCGACTGCTCTTGTTCGGTTGGAGAGTTCTCCGCTGATCTTTGCCGCTTGTTCACATTTGGATCAGCTGCACCCTCCTCAGCAGCGCGTTTTTCTAAGACAATGGCGTATTGCTGTCTTCTCAATTGCTTGGCAACTTCACGTTCTACACCATCCCTGACCATGGCGGCTATCCGCCTCTTTTGAGCACCAGTAAAGTACTCGTACCTCTGCTGGTGTTCCTCCGTGCCTGTCACACTAGAAGCCAAAGGTTTCTGAGTGCTTGAGCCCGGGACCGCATCGACAGCTACATCATTGCTTGGTTCTTATAGACCCTGAGATGACGCACTGTCCTTCCTCTATGGTGTTGATTCGATATTGAGAGTGGCCGTTAGCATCTGCCCAATATCCGTTCCAGTGCTTTCCGGCGAATGGAGTAGAGATTCTTCTTCTGACTCCGTGACTTGTTTTGGTTTTTTTTGTAAGTTATCCATAAACGTTTCTTTACTTAGGGAAATGTGGTCGAGTACATGCAGAGCCCCGTATGGACGCACCAAGGCAGTTACTATGAGAGGGCGCCCGGTATCTCATAGGGATAACGCTAGCGATGCACATGTTTAATTCCCTGCACCATTTAGACCTCGGCACGAATGCAGACTTCTTGGCTTGGGAAGGTTTTACGGGGCACGACAAGACTTGTCCATGTTGGAAGCATGTTACGTCTTATAGCGTTAAAACTTATGTCTTACTACCCAACCCTCCTTCTTTTTCCTGGCTTGGGACAAGCAGGTTGAGACCGGGCGGAGTTAACCTGACCTTAAAGAGTGTGAACGCATTTACTATGAAAAACCTGTCTTAGCACATGTGCACGCGACTGCGCTCTATTCAAGACTGACTTTCCTATGCTAGCGCGCCGCTTTTTATATGCTTGCACTGTTTTTCTGTTTCCTTGTTCTGTCGGTTGTTTACATGCATGTGTATGCATGTATGCGTGTATGTGTATATTTATTTGTTTGTGAATGTTATATTAAAAACAGTTGGCTATATAATACAAATCGTATATTGTTAATAATATTTATAATATAATTTATATATATTTTAATTTATAATTTAATAATATTTTATATACATTATTTACATGTTATTTGTGGGACAGAAATTGGTCCACAATTTCTTGTCCTCACAAGGTATGGCCGGGCGAGAGGCTGGAAGTCGTTAATAGGGATCAGATCCCTAACAGACAAAGAGCGCGTTCCCGAATCCCTACTGAACCATCTGACCCAAAAATGATCCTGGAGGCAATTTGGTTGGGAAACCACGACCTGCCAACAGCAAACTGGAAGGTGACACAGGTTGATGAGCCGAAGGGGGATTTTAGATCGGTAAATTTTGTTATCAATCAAGAGTCCCTGGCTACCTTGTCATCCAAAGGTTTTGTGGTAGACTATGGCTTCTCATCCATGCAACTACGGATCTTCAAAAAAGATGAGGCGTTATTGGAGGAATAGCAGGCTTCCAACCCAATTAAGGACGACCCATCTCAGTCCTGCACCAGCATCGGAAGAAGCAAGCTCCGATAGTGAACTTGCATAGTCACTTCGGTTATCCTCCCTGGAAGATGACCTCCTAAATTCGGACAGGGAGTCCGACATAACTGTCGTGAAGGCGAATCCCACTACTAGCAGCCTAGATGCTGAGAGTAGTGCAGATTAACCTCCACCACTCAAGGGCTGCTTCCGCCAGTCTCATCCTCCGCCTTAGTAAAGACGGATAAAACGTCGTCCTGATCCAGGAGCCGTGGGTAGTCTGCGGCCTGGTGTGCGGACTCAGGACTCCAAATTACACGCTATTGTACACCAAATCTGAAGGTAAACCAAGAGCGTGTATTCTAATAAAAAATAGCCTGAGTGCATTTACTCTCCCTTATTTCAGCAACACGGACACCGTGGCATTTGTGCGCATCATAAAATGATCTGGGGCAGCTCAGACACCAACGAACGAGGTGAGTCACTTTTTGATTATATCCTCTCTACCAATCTTATTTTAAGTAATGTAAGCAATAAACCTACCTTCATTATAAGCAATAGGTAGGAAATTTTAGACATTGCACTTGCCATTCACAAGATTCGAAACTGGAGAGTTTCAAAAGAACACCTTTTCGGGTCATAGGTATATTCACTTTGACATTGATGACTTTGCCCCGAGATCACGAAGCTTTCGTAATCTTAAACAAGTCAAGATTGGGTCTCTACATAGAAACATTAGAAACAGATTTGGCATATGGACTACCGAATCGTCTTACCTGTAAAAAATCTTTGGACAAATTGGTTATTAATCTGACTGAGTCCATGAACAAAGCTCTAGATATCGCATGTCCGCTCAAAACTCCAAAGGGGAAACAAAAGCCACCTTGGTGGATGGCCAGGCTTGAAGAGCTCCGAAATAAGAGCTCAACAAAGCCAAAGCCACTGGATCCATCGATTCATGGACCAACTACAAAGTGGCTCTTAAAGAATATAAGAAAGAATTGCGGAAAGGCAGTTCTGGAGAACCTTTTGTGAAAATATATCACAGAGCTCCGAGGCGTCAAGGCTTAGAAAAATTCTATCAATTAGTTCTTCCAACCAAAGCTTCTTGAAGAAAGAAGACGGAACATGGAACATTCACTGTTGGTGTGAAGAATCTCTAAAAATTTTAGTAGAAACTCACTTCCCTGGTTGTTCAGAAATAGGCAGTACTCCAATTCAGGAGGAGTACGCACCTACTGTCAACGACTCCCTCGATCTAATCACAATTAAATCTCAAATGGGCAATTGAAAGCTTGAAACCGTTTAAGTCACCAGGACCATACGGCGTAGCCCCCATAGAAATACAAAAAGCTTGTTACACCATAAAGCAATGGCTTATGTGATCAACCAAGGCTGCCTAGACCTCAATCACATCCCCACACTTTGACGACATGTGAGGGTTGTTTTCATACCTAAGGCGGGCAAAAGCTCACACGTAAACCCAAAAGATCTTCGACCAATTAGTCTCCCATCCTTTCTGATAAAAACTCTAGAGATTAATAGAAATCCACTTGAGACAAAAGATAGTAGAAAAACCATTGTCATCGGCACAGCACGCTTACACCAAAGGCAAATCCGTGGAAACAGCTCTCCACTCCAAAGTCTCCATCATTGAAAAATCTCTTCTTCAAAAGGAATATACAATGATAGCTTTTATTTATATAGAAGGTGCCTTTAACAACGTCAAAGCATAGGCTTTCACAAATGCGCTAACGGAGCTTCAGGTGGGGTTGCTACGCTGGGAGCACTTATAAATCAAATGCAAGTGGGCAGACTGCTCTCCCTCAACATTTAATTATAATTATTGAAAGTGAAAGTAGTGTATGTACTTAAGATATGAACATATGTAGTTTTAAGCATAATTCAGTACTAAGACAAAAGTGTATAAGTTAAATTCGTATTTGCTGAATTGATTAAAAAAAATATTTTTTTATTTTACGAGTTTAATGCAACCGTTCTACGAAATGCTACGACCGTTCTTTATTACGAGTTTAATGCAACTGAATTACAATTGTTTTATTATTCTCAATGTTTGATAACTTAAGCTAACTTAAATAACTCAAACTGCAGTGCGGTGGGTGTTGCCTCAGCGTTTTTTGAATTTTGTTGCACTTGCCTGGTTCCCATGACAGCGCAGTAGACGCTGTGTCAGCATTCTGCATTTCGTCGGTATTCCAGATAAGTTGTTGCTGGTATCCAATTGCTTAGTTTAATTTTGTTTTTGAATATTTTACGTGTTAACTCCTCCGTCGTTAAGTTCAAACGTCCTCGTTTGACCTATGATGCGTAGTTAACCTCAAAAATTTGAACTGGTTCTGCATTCGGTGTCATGTCCATGGAATCGTCCTTAGGGCTATTTGTTATTTTAATTTTAGCTGTTTTAACTTTTAGGTATTTCCTTATTATCAATACCAGAAATACTGCGATGATAACTGCCGATAGGCTAAAATTGGTTGCGTAGCTGAGTCTATTTTTCAATTCGAGTTGATTAATATGTTGGGCGTTATTTATTTGTAGTTCATTGATAAATTTTAATGAAAGGACAAATCTTCTATTTTTTTTTTGCTGGTTTTGAAGTTGAAAAACGGCTGATAAAGGTTTTCCATAGGATACTTCGTGATGAAAATACATTTTCCCGTTAATATTGATTGTGCTATTATGGTGGCGTATAATAAATGTACCGCTTAAATTCGTGGCTTCTCCATCAATATTGATTTGTCCTTTAAATTGGTTTAGGAATACCAATCCAGGCATGTGTTCTTCTACTGAGGCAACGTGTTGGTTGTTGATCACCGTGCAATTGGGTTTACGACTACGTATATTATTAATACAAGTTGAATTATTCAAGTTAACAATATTCTTACTATCGCATATAGTGAGTTTATTATATTTTTTACAAGTTGTCTCAATTCCAAAAATATTTTTGTTACAATTTAGAATGTTTTCGTATTTCATGTCATTAATTAAATTTTGCTTTTTTTACTGCTTTTATTAAAAGAGATTTACATGAGTCCGTTCTTACTGTTGGTTTTTGGTTTCATTATTTGTTTTGTACAATTTTTATTTCTTCGTTAGCTAAGACATATGTATTGATTACATTGGCTTTTCCCCAACTTATGGAAAATTCTATATTTCTTAATTCTTCTTTTAACATTTCCAACTTAAATTTATAGCCTAGAATTAAATCTTGTTTTATTTCTTCCTTAGATCTAACAGTTTTCATAATCATATTAGTAACATTTCTAAGTTTTTTTTCCGCAGTTAGTCTATTAATAATAATTTCTTTCTCATTATTTTCTAATACATTATTTATCTTGTCTTCGATTATCTTAAAATCTTCGTGGTCGGGATTTTCCGGGATCCACTTCCATAAGGTGCCTATGGCATCTATTGATCTTTTGGATTTTTTATTTTTGGTTTTTAATCTATAAAGGTAATTACGGATTTCAGATATTTCATGATAGAGGAATGCATAGTTAGGGTTACTCTTACTAAAGAATTCGTTTATATGGGCTTCTAAAGGGTGATTTTTTAAGAGCTTGATAACTTTTTTTTTAAAAAAAACGCATAAAATTTGCAAAATCTCATCGGTTCTTTATTTGAAACGTTAGATTGGTCCATGACATTTACTTTTTGAAGATAATTTCATTTAAATGTTGACCGCGGCTGCGTCTTAGGTGGTCCATTCGGAAAGTCCAATTTTGGGCAACTTTTTCGAGCATTTCGGCCGGAATAGCCCGAATTTCTTCGGAAATGTTGTCTTCTAAAGCTGGAATAGTTGCTGGCTTATTTCTGTAGACTTTAGACTTGACGTAGCCCCACAAAAAATAGTCTAAAGGCGTCAAATCGCATGATCTTGGTGGCCAACTTACCGGTCCATTTCTTGAGATTAATTGTTCTCCGAAGTTTTCCCTCAAAATGGCCATAGAATCGCGAGCTGTGTGGCATGTAGCGCCATCTTGTTGAAACCACATGTCAACCAAGTTCAATTCTTCCATTTTTGGCAACAAAAAGTTTGTTAGCATCGAACGATAGCGATCGCCATTCACCGTAACGTTGCGTCCAACAGCATCTTTGAAAAAATACGGTCCAATGATTCCACCAGCGTACAAACCACACCAAACAGTGCATTTTTCGGGATGCATGGCCTGTTCTTGAACGGCTTCTGGTTGCTCTTCACTCCAAATGCGGCAATTTTGCTTATTTACGTAGCCATTCAACCAGAAATGAGCCTCATCGCTCGAAAAAGTTGCCCAAAATTGGACTTTCCGAATGGACCACCTAAGACGCAGCCGCGGTCAACATTTAAATGAAATTATCTTCAAAAAGTAAATGTCATGGACCAATCTAACGTTTCAAATAAAGAACCGATGAGATTTTGCAAATTTTATGCGTTTTTTTTTAAAAAAAAGTTATCAAGCTCTTAAAAAATCACCCTTTATATTATTAGCTAATGATTCATATTGTCCGATTTCTATGGTGTGTACTAAACGGAAGGTTCCATCTTGTAGTTTTGATGTCCCAGTGTTAATTGTTACTAATTGGGAATGCGAGTAGTCGAGTATTTGAATTTCTCCTACGCTGTAATTATACCGATGAGTAATCTGTAAATGTGAAGAACAATAGTCAATTTTGATACTATCTTTGTGTACCGTTCGTGCAGAAACAGTTATTACTGTCTTTCGTCTATTTTGAGCTACGATCTCCTTTTTGTATCTAGGAGTCAATTTGGATCCAAATCTTGAGTTTATTCTTACATATATGGTATCACCTTCAGAAAAGTCTGTGGGTGTTTTTCTTTTTTTGTTATGATTTAACATGTCTTTTTCCTGTTTGTCCTTCAACCGTTGAATATTTTCTAATCTTTTTCTTTCTTGTTCTTCGTCTGTGTCACGTAGCGTTCGTCCCATGAAAAGTTCTATAGGTTTTCTATTGGTTGTCGAATGTATAGAATTATTATATTCAGATATTGCTGAGAAAAGTAGAGCTGGGAAAGAAGAATAGCGATCTTCGGTTTTTAAGCATCTTAGCATTTTTGAAACGGTACTATGAAAACGTTCTACTTGCCTGTTAATAGTACTGGAGTAAGGTGGTGTTGTGAGAATTTGAATTCCGAGTTGTTCATTCAACATATGTGTAATGGTGGCAGAAATAAACGATTTTTCGTTGTGAATTGCTAACGTTTTTCGGTTTCCAAAATGATAGTAATATTTCCCTTAAGGGTTCTTTTACATGTTCTATCGCTTTGGACTTTACTAATCGTGCTTGGGCGTATTTGGAGAACTTATCCAATGCTGTTAATACAGTTTTCCCTTCGGTGTTATATAACTCAATATGTAATATCTGTCCTGGATGTTCTGGTATTGGTGTTTCTAGTATTTTCTGTACTGTGGGATGGCTGTCGTATTTATTTTCTTTGCATATTGTGCTTTATTTTTTCTTTATAACTTCTATGTGCTCTTCTGTGCTCCTGTAATATCTTTTCTTCTTGTTCCGATTCGTTGATAATATCTTCGACCTGCTTCTGTGTATAACAAATCCTATAAGAGATGAAATGTAGAGGGTAGATTTCTTGTATCACTCCCATTATTTCTTCGCTGGTTAACAGTCCGTAAACAACGCTGCGATTCAAATAGTTTCTGAATGTTTGTATCAAGTCTTCTTGCGTTTATGAGGCTTTATTACTACGTGTCTATGGTATGTTGGGAAAGGTATCGAGAAATTATAACTATCAGATTCACCGATTAGAATAAAAAGTTGGTTCTTGAAAACGTTGATAGGGGCTTCTATTAATGGAATAAGATTTTCGGCTGAGCTTTCGTGACTATGAATAGTGGCAGTTTATTTGTAACTTCTGTGGAGGCCTGGAAAGGGCATCGACTACCACGTTTGCTTTTCCGGGTTTATATTTTATTTCATAGTTTTACTCTTCCAGAATAGACTTCCAACGTTTCATTTTTCCGTTATTATTTCTATTACTCAAGGCATAGGTTAGCGGCTGATGATCCGTATAGATTTCAACCTTTGCTGAACCATACAAATAGTTCCTTATGCATTTAACGACCAAATTATGGCTAATAGTTCTCTCTCATTTCACAGCATAATGCTCTCCGGTTTTTGACAGTGTGCGGATATGAAGGTGATGGGTCTATTTTCTTGGGACAGGACGGCTCCAAGGGCTAAATTTGAAGCGTCTGTAGTAAATTTAAATAGTTTTTTAAAGTCTGGATATGATATTAGTAAATCATTAGAAGTGAGTATGTTTTTAATTTTTTCCATTTCGTCAAGCGCGTCCTCATTTAACGTAATTAAAGTTTTTTTCGATTCTGTCTTGGACACGCGTCCATCCTGGGCTTGAGCGATGTCAGGAGCTTGGCAATTTTTGCATAATCTTTTATGAAACGTCGATAATGTCCTGACATGCGTAAGAATGAACGTAAGTCTTTAAGTGTCTTTGGCAGAGGAAATGTTTTAATAGTTTCGATTTTTTTCGGATTTGTTCTTATACCATTTGACGAATCTTAATCAATTTGAGGAATCCGAGGAACTCTACTTCATTTTGGAAGAACTTGCACTTTTCTAATTGAACTTTCATATTTGATTCACTTAAGGTTTCGAAAATGCGTTGAATATGTTCTAAGTGATCATTTTCAGATTTACTAATTATTATAATATCGTCAATGTAGACGAAACAGAATGACCCTATGTGTTCGCGCAAAATGTCATCGAGGGTCCAAACCAAAGGAGAGCCTTGTAAAGTCAAATTTTCCATTTTTAATGGAAAAAAGCTGTTTTTTCTATGTCTGTTTCCTTTAGTGGTATCTGATGGATACCACTTTTGAGGTCTATTACCGAAAAATATTTGCATTTCTCTAATTGCGCTTAAACATCATTTATTTTGGGAGATCAGGTAACGGTCAGGATTTGTGATTTGGTTGAGTTTACGATAATCTACTACTAATCTATGTTGTTTATTGCCATTTGAGTCAGGTTTTTTGGGTACAATCCACACAGAGGCATTGTACGGGGATCGAGATGGTCTTATTATACCATTTCTTAATAGTATTTGTATCTGTTTTTGAACTTCATCTCTTATAGAAACGGGATATGGATAGCTTTGGGTGTAGACAGGAGAATCTGAGGTAGTCCTAATATCGCCTTTGACTCTACTTGTATAGGTTCATTTTTCGTTGGGTTCTGCAAAAAGATTTTTGTATTTCTCGACGAGTAGTTCACATGCTTTCTTTTGTTTATCTGTCATTTGTTCGTTTTTTATGTCTATTGTATTGACTGTTTTTGATTGACATTGTCTGATTAATATTTTTTGACCATTGAATAATTGCATGTAATTATGTTTGGTATTAATAACAGCAGATAATTCCTTAAGGTTGGGAAGTAAATAGAACTTCATTTCGAGTTGTGGTATATTGAAAAGATTTACACGATTGAAGTGTGTTCTTTTAATATTACCCGCTATGGAAGTTGCAAAGAAAGGTTCCTTATTAGCAAACGCTTTAGGTACAACGGAAGGTTTGATATAGTTCTTGTTTGAACCTGTGCCGATTAATATTTTAAGTAATTTACCTCCTACTGTCCTAACTTGAATATAAGGCAGTGAGTAGTCGCTCATTCTAAAAAATGTATGTCTGTTAGGTCTGAAAAAGGAACTGTGGTTTCTGTTTGGGTCTCATGTGTCCCAAGTTGCTCTTGTTGATTCTCGTAATATTGCATATACTCGTTAAATGTTTGTTCTGCGTCTTGCTGAGTTGCTGAATCTAGATATTCATGAGTTGTTTCTGTATTATTTATTTGTTCAGTCGGATTGTATCGCCTCGCGTCGTTAAGTTGGAAATTATTCATGTCGTTACATAACTTAGTGTACTGGTACTGATCAGGGAACGTTTTTTCTATATTAAAATTTCTCTGAAGCTTTCTCGGTCCTGTTTGGGGGGTATTGTCGCTTGGTCTTTTACCATAAAAATCGTTTGGTTTGGGGCGATTAACATAATTTAGTTCTCTACTCTGGATACTTTGATCAATATCCATGGCTTCTGGCCGTGGCTGTGGTTTAACAGCAGGGGGTATGGAATTGTTGGCGTTGTGGTTGCCACAAGTTATTTTGATAGGGTTGAGAGATATGTTGTATGGTTGCATTCCTTGGAAAATGCGCTAGCTGTGGATAGAAATTTCTTGTTATAGGAGGAATTATAGAAGGCCTCCGCTGAGGTACAGGTGGAATTATAGTTTTCTTATTTCCTAAAGCATAATTGGTTCTAAAGATCTGAGTTTCTAGCTTTTGGCAAAGATAGAGGGCTTGCGGTTGATCCGAAGGTTCTTTAATAGCTAAGAGTCTCGGAAGCTCTCCGTTCAAGCCTCTTATGAACGTGTCCAGGGCCTTGTTTATCTAGGAGTCTGTTAAAGTTTTTTCAGCGTCTTTGCTAATGTTCATGAAAGATATTTTATTTAGAATTAGTGAAAGTTGTTCATAAACTGATTGGTAAAACTCTTGTAAGGGTCTTGTGCCCTGCACGAGAGTCGCCATTTGGTACTCTAATGTACCAATGTCTCGCTTATCAGCGTAGTGAGTGGTGAGGCATATTTTAATCGCCTCCCAATTCAGGGGCGTATTATAAGATTCCAATACTACGTAAGCCTGTCCGATTATTTTATTCCGTATAACGCTTAGTATACCGAAATATCTTGATGACCCCTTTTTACTTTCGTATAGGGACATGATTCTTTCCACGGATTTTCTCCATTAAGCGATCTCTAAACTTTCCCCTGAAAATTCCCTCAAACAACGTACGATGTCTGGTATTTTGTCGCAGTCGTCAGTTGTTATAATTTCGTCCGTTAGTTTGATTGGAATTGGGATTATCAAGGAACTAATTGAAGCTGCACATTGTTGCTCAACAGCTTCGCGGATTAAGGCTTGGATTTCTGCGGTAATTTGGCCCGCTATGGGAGCTCCTTGACTATTTAAGACCGGTGGCCTTATTAAATTATTAGGGTTTGGCATTGTGGTTATTTAAAATGTAAAAATCCTACTAAACCTTTCAGTATTTCTACAAAGTGTTTTTAATTAATTTTTTATATAAATTATTTTTGAATCCTTAGAAAAAATTTCTTAATGTTTTATTTTCCTTTTATTTTTCCTTAAATTGACTGCCTAAGAAATGTTAAAATCCTACTAAACTTTTCAGTATTTTTACAAAGTGCTTTTACTTTTCTTATATAAATTATTTTTGAATCCTTAGTAAAAAGTTCTTAATGTTTTATTTTCCTTTTATTTTTACTTCTTTTTTTTAAATTCTCTGTCTAAGATTGCGAAGAATAATTTTAAGATTTTTCTTTTTGTTTTCAGAGCTATTCTTAAATCCATAATTTTCCTTAATTTTAACTTATTATTTATTACAAATCAAAAATTAAATTCTTACAAACATATTCTTGTCATCATCCTGACGTTGGTTAGTTTTGTTGTCCTCCGCTGTTCGACCGGATTTTATCCGTTTTGCACTTTTCGCTACTCGGGATCCTGCGACGCACACACTCGCGAAGTTAGCCGAAACTATCGTTTAAGCTATTTTTTCCTTTTTATGCGTTTATTGTTTTCCTTTTCCAAACTTAACGTTTTTTTTTTTTGCTTTTAGGTGTTGTTATTTTGAGTCCGAGTAGCAAACTTTGCACTGTTTCTTCCGTTATTAACTTAACAAAACTTTTTACAAAGCTCAAACTGCAGTACGGCGGGTGTTGCGTCAGCGTTCTTTGAATTCTGTTGCACTTACCTGGTTCCCATGACAGCGCAGTAGACGCTGTGTCAGCATTGCGCATTTCGTCGGTATTCCAGATAAGTTGTTGCTGGTATCCAATTGCTTAGCTTAATTTTGGTTTTGAATATTTTACGTGTTAACTTACACAGTCCAACATTTTTGAACACATTATTTTAGGACTCAATTCTGACAATTACACGTGAAAGAAGGCCCAAAATGAAGAACTTGTGCATCATTCCTTTTGTCTTCTTGCCTTCCAAAATATTTTTAATATCGATTTGAAGTTAGTAACTGTCGTATAGGGGAATTTTTCACGTTTTAGGCTCTTTTGTTTGATATAACTCGAAAACCACTAGTCCGATTTAGCTTAAAAAAATTTAGAAAATATTAAGAATTACAATTCCTCTAATCTGTTCTTATACCGTTTTCCTATGTGTGCAACACTTTCGAAGTTAAAAATGAATGTATGAAGGGAAAAAAGTATTTTTTGCCTAAAAATTAAAATTTTTTTTTTTAAAATTCATAAAAAATCCAAAATGAAAAAGTGTCAAATCTAATTACTTTCACGTAAAGTCACATAACCTATGAGCAAAATAAGGCATAGATCATGAAAATCGATGCACGATGCAGATATAAACTCGTATTTTATATCCAGCGCGGTGCAGTGTTCGTCGGACGGTTTTTGAATCGATTTCTTTATTCAATTATTCCTTTACATCTGCTGTGATCTGTGTTGATTTAGGATTCCTTTTAATTTTTCTCGCTTTTTGAGCTTCTTCTCTCGCACTAAGTGTTCGTGGTCGACCATCACAATGCTACGAATTGTATATCAGCTTCTTCCCATAATTTCAAGTATTTCGCTATAATATTTTTTTATTTATGTAGATGTAAAATTATTTTTCGCTCCACTTCGGTCGTCTCTTTTTATTTTCGGCCAATACTTAAAATTCAATAGTTTTTTTTCGCACGTCACAGCTTAGTTTACAGTGTTAGGTTGCGAACATAAGGCGTGTTTCCGTACTCACACTGTGTAACTTGTGGGACACTATTTTCTGTTTCCGTACTTTCCGTGCTTAAAATGGGAAAAGAAGAACAAGCATAAAATCGCTCTCTCGAGCACACATAGTGCACAGAGAGTGCTAGAACTCAAGACTCCGAGTACAGTAAGAACAAGCATAAAGAAGAACAAGCATCAACTTCACAAGCAAATTGACGATAATTTTAATTGGCGCAATTTACGCTTGACATGTCTACAGTCAAAATCATCTGTTTAGTGCTTGAAACTTACTAGAAGCTGTTTCCGTACTTTTGCAACTATTCTCACATATCATTTTTACTCTTTCAGCTGAACTTACACAAATCTTACACAGTGTAGAGTACGGAAACACACCTATAGTGAACGCTAGTTCAGACAGTCAGGCAGATTTCACATTGGAGCAATAAAAAAACCTAGTCATGCATATCTTTAGCTCTAATGTGTTTTCTGATCTGATCTGCCTGCCTGTCTGAGCCGGCGTTCACTATGTTACCAACCGTATACATTTATAAGCGCGATATTAACGCATAACGGTTCCTACAAGACGTTATCTAAATTTGTAATGCCAGATCTGAGGAAATATAACATTGTCCGGCACCGTATGCATAACAATGAAAAGAGCGCAGAACTTCACAATCGTATTTACACTTGACCTTAAGGTCAAAGGTCAAGGTTATTTAAAGGAATATATAAAATAAATAATTTTATATTATAAAATATTTTTTCATTAAAACTACAATAAAATATAAGAATAAAAAACTTTAAGTTGATGCCGTATTTGTAGGCTTCTTAAAAACATATTTTTATTAAAGGGTAATTCCAGCGGTTACTGACACTACAAACGATATTTCAATGTGAGGGTAAAGCTTCATATGATTTTTATCTTTCCTCTTTTGTTTTTTTTTTATTTTACGAAGTGTTCTCTGAGGGTTACAGCATAAAGAAATAGTATAGTTTTTACAGAGGTTATAAAATTGAACGAGGGAAAACGCAAATGTATCATGGGTGTATCATGAGGGATCTTCGAACTAATTGCTATATCTTCCTCAATATTGAATTTTTAGTTATGATTTTTTTTTTTTTTGCCAAGATATTGATATGTTAAGCACTACAGGAAAATATAAAAATCAGAACAATTTTGCATTTCTATAAAATATTTATTTGAAATTTTGTAGGTTACTTACACTACAGGTAAATAGTTACTGACACTACAGTCGTTTTCTGGTTAAAAAAAAAACAAAAGTAGCCTTTTTTACTTTCTTAAAACTATAAATATAAAAAACTAGCTGGACCCAGTGGTCTCTTCTTATCAGTATTTCTCTTATCAGTAAGGACGCTAACCCCTGCTGCCGAAAGAACTGCAATATTAGTGCATGTACTACACATCCATCTTCCATACATTCCAAATTTTAATTCTAGTACTATAAATAAACATTCGTACTACCCAAACTTGAAATGCTTTATTTGCTCAATTTTAAAGGCTCGGATATATTTTTGTGATTAATTTTTACACACTAATTTAAATTTACACAAAATAAGTAATGAGTTCTGAAATGAGTCTTAATGTGTCTTAATTTTTTTTAAATGTTTTCTATAAATACATTTAAGACTTTACTACAATTTTGATCATAAAGAATCATTATTAAATGGAAATTACTTTGTAAACAATGCCAGGCAATTTAATTCAAAGTTAGTATTGTGCATGTTTTGACATTATAAACACTTCTTTCCATTTTATGTTACTTATAAGAAACTCTAGACTATATTTTGATTTTCTATGTTTTCTTTGTTATATTATGACATAAACTTATCTCAAATGCATTATATATTTTCTTTTCAGCCGTTTCAAATAAATTGAAGTACTTGTCTATGAACACGAATATTTTATCTGACCCTCCATCTACACTTCATGAGGAAGTTAAGAAAGCTATCAACTTATCGCCAGGTCAACATCTAAATCTGCATGGTTAATAGTTTTGTACAAAATGTTTCAGTGGGATACTTATTCCTTTTTTTATATATAACTATTTATATAAAAATCAAATGCCGCATGTATGTTGCCGCTTCACGTGAGAACGGCTAAACCGATTTGGTTCATTCTTCTTTTTTGTTGTATTTGTAGTTGCAAGGACAAGGTTTGTATGAAAAAATATGGCGATAAAAAATATATGTCTCACTATATGGCGTAAAATAGAAACGGCTGGCGTAAATTCTTACACCAGGCTAAAACCGACTTACGTTTGTTAGCGCCACTTAAGTAAGTATATGGCGCTGGAGCCAAGTCTTTACGAAAAATGATAAACATATTGGCAAGGTTAGGAAAACTACGCTTGCAAAAAATTGTTCTGCTATGTGGCGCCAGAGTCAAACTATAATCAAAAATCGTATTTACTGCCCGATTTGGCTCATATTCGAAATATATATTGGGTATCCGAAAAAGTTCGGTTAAAAATTTGACCATACTGAAACACTTTTTTCTTATATTTGAAACGAGTTTTTTAAACCAAATATGTGCCGTTTTGATCGATAATCTTTTAGCCATTATTCCATCTGTGTAGAACTTCTGGGTTTTCTGAATGAAAAACTGATCCAAGTGAATTTTAGAGGCCTCCACAGAATTTAAATTAATGATGTAAATTTTAATAGGAATGTCTCCTTTTAAAAAAAGAAGATTTTGTAGAGATCGAAACAGATAATAATATGAAGGTTAGGGTGGGATGATTTGAACATCTTAATGGGCGCTTCGCGTTTCTGATTCTTGGGATTGTACTGAGCAAAAAAGTCCACTAGACCATACGTCTACGGTGAAAATCGAGCTTCCAGATTTTGACTTGCAGTTTTTTCTCAGACTTTATTTTTTTGAAAATTTGCAAATTTTCTTGGGCTCATATTTCGTAAACTATTTTAAATTTTAACTTATTTTCAAAAGTAAAGTTGTAGCTATTGTCTCGGGCTACAATTTCTCTGAACATTATACTTAGAAAAAACGTCGTTTTGATTGTCAAAAAGTCGAAAATGTAGAAAATTCACCACTTTTTGTCACGTTTTTTTTTTGGATATTTTGGCCTATAACAGCCAAAGCATTGAGATTTTCGAAGGTAGATAACTACCTTTCAAAGTCTGATAGAAAAATTATCAATACAGTTCTTAGTGAAAGTATTATTTTCCCCTAAGGGAGGACATGACATTCGCGGTAGAGAAACAGACCTTTTTTTAAAAATTCATAACTCAGTCAAAAACAAATTTTCCAAAATTTTTATTTATTATTGTAGACAAATACACATATTTGCAAACAAATTATAAGAAAAAAATTCAAAAAAATATATTTTTCACTCCAACATGGTTTTGTAGAGCTCCAAGGCCTCGTGGTTGCAGCGCTGGGAGTTGCAAACATTGTCCGATCTGGAAAAAAATTACATTTTTAAATCTTAACAAAATTGGTTATCGTATGACACGAGCTTTTTTTTTTTAATTTTTTTTTTTTCAATTTTTGGCGATGTTCCAAATTTGAAAGTGTGTTTTTCCGAAAAAAATATTGACTTTAAAAATTCATGAAAAATCGAAAAATTCGTCAAAAAATGAGCCCGCTAGTGACGCGACCAGTACGAAAAACATGGTTTCGAGATAAACGCGTTCAAAGTTTGTGAACAAAGAAAAAAAAAGTTACCTTCAATCTCCATGCTTGCTTCGTAGTGTATGCCTTCGTTATCTTGTGTTGTGCTGTTTCTTATAGTTTTTCTGCAATCGTTTAGCAATTCGGGTTTCCCCCTTCACCCTTCAAGTAGGTACGAAATAACAACTACCAAAAGTCAGGTAGCAAGTAAAACAAGGATATAGCAGCTGCCGTACGCAGGTAGCGCAAAAATTAAAAATGCGCTCTCATTTATCAGGCTGTAACTTTTGAACCCGTAGGAATTTTTCCATGAAATTTTTTTTTCTTAGAATCTTAATATTTACTAAAATACAAAATTATTAAAAAAAGATTCGAGAGAAAAAAAAGAAGATCGATTTCAAAAAACTGCCAATGTCATGTAACCCCTTAATGTATCTTAATTTTTTTTAAATGTTTTCTATAAATACATTTAAGAGTTTACTATAATTTTGATCATAAAGAATCATTATTAAATGGAAATTACTTTGTAAGCAATGCCAGGCAATTTAATTCAAAGTTATAGCCCAAACATAATACGCGCGACGAGCGGCAAGCAACATGTCTCCACTCTGTCGTTGTAGAGAAATGTTGAGCGACTTGATTACAATAAACGCGACAGCAGCAAACTTCAGCTGCTCTTCAACTATTTGTTTATCTAAGTCCATATTGCAATAGAAGTATGTTTCTTCATATTAAATACATATTAAATTCTTTATGTTATAATTTACGAACTTACCTTCAAAACTTTAAACCAAAAAACTTTTAGAAAGTAAACAAAAATACGAGCACTTCAACAGCCAAACAATAGTAAACAAAAAACAATGGCTGCATTCAGCCGACTCAACAGTTGCCGTTTTGAAAAACAACACTGAGCTAAAAAAGAAATACATTCAAATTCATTTCAATTTATTAAGGCGCTATTATGTAAAAAAAATTTATTGTTTTTTGAAAAAAGATTTAAAAACAAATGAATTTAGCAAATATAATTTCAATTTCAATTTATTAAGCAGAATACGTTAGCATATAAGAATAATATTTCTTTTGCATGCTGCACAAAAAAGTTGAATAACAATAAAATTATTAAGAGATATTAAACATTAAATTAAACATTAAATTACAACATTAAATTATTAACTTATAAAACTGAGATGACTTCTTATTTAAGAAAGAATTAAGGTTAAAATAATATACAACAATTGTAAGGAAAAATTAATTCATTGTAACTTAGAGATAACAATACAAAAAATTTTAAATTTAATATTAAAAGATAAAAGCAATCTGACAAAATCATACCATAATTTAACAATATGCACATAATAAAGAAAAGAAGTAGTAGAAATGGAGAAAAGAAGAGAACTATGAGAAATATTCGAAGATTAAACGCTTAAAGGCTCTTTGGTTGGAAGTGACCTTTATGTTATTTGGCAAAGAATTCCACAGTCTAATAGCGCTGACAAAAAAGAGCCTGCTAGAATTTTTATAGTAGTAGCTCGGAATCAAGAGGTTCATACTTCTATGCGATCTACAGAACTGAAGTTTTTCATACAGGTAGTGAGGACAACGTGAGTAGATTACTTTGTGTAAAAATATGCAAATTCTTGCTTCAAGATAACGAAATAGGCATCGTCCAAGTAGCTTAGTGCGAAAGAACGATACATGGTCGTATTTCCTCAAGGCATATACATAACGGGAAGCATTATTCAGAGCAACTAGCAATTTGTGGGATGATCGCGAATCAAGATTACAATAAACGACTTCCGAATAAGTGATAATTGGCATCAACAGTTGTAAGACAAGTTTACGTCTCGTTTCAATGGGAACAAACGCTGCAGTCATTCTCAGATTTCTTAGAACATAGTAGATTTTGCTGACGCAGGAATTGATGTGGTCCTCACAGGACAGGGAACTATTTATTTGGAACCCAAGATTGGATGCCTTACTAACAACTTTTAAGTCGACGCCGTTGAGTAGAATTGGCGGAAAGTGCAGCTTTGTGAAGGGTGTTTTAGAGATTGGTAAAACGTAAGATTTAATGGGGCTTAGTTTAAGTTTATTTTCTCTAGCCCAATCTGTTATAATATCTAAATCTTCATTAATTCTAGCACACAGATCTTCAATGAGTCCAATAGGTCTTGACAAATATAATTGCAGGTCATCAGCGTACGCATGCATTGTAACATTATTGCATTTATCGAAAATGTCATTGATTAACATGGAAAACAGAAGAGGGCCTAAAACCGAGCCTTGCGGTACTCCAAAATTGAACTTGAGTTTATTGCACAAAATTTCATGGTTCACTGTGTCGAAGGCTTTGGAAAAGTCCAGTAGGCAGAGTAACGTCAAGTGTCCCATATCAAAGGGTATTCTTATATCATCCATGACTTTAACGATAGCGGAGGAGCAGCTATGTCCGCGGCGGAACCCAGATTGAAGATCCGACATTAGACCGAGAGTATAAATGTGGTTTGAAATCTGCTGAGCCATAAGAGATTCACAGACCTTTGAAATTGAAGACAACACACTAATAGGTCGAAAGTCGCAAGGATCACGCGCGTTAATTTTTTTTGCAATTGGAATAACAGTTGCCACCTTCCAGATAGTGGGATAGCACGAGGTTGTGAAGATGTGATTGATAATGTGCGCAAGCGGACTGAGCACATAGGGCAGTATAAGTTTAACAAACTTCAGGGAGATCCCATCTTCACCGGAGGCATTTGACTTGATTTTAGTTATGCAGCGAGAGATATCCACTTCGTTTATAGCGTTAAAATCAAACTGTGTAGGAAAGTCGTGGGCAAAATTGCTATGATTTAAGGGTTCTAGAGATTCTTCTGTTATCGAGCTTGCAGTGAAAAAATTATTGAGTAGATTCGGATCAATTGGACAAGATTCGATCTTATTATTGCAAATTCCAATACTTTTTAAATTATTCCACAACTTTTTAGATGGTAACGTGGGACTGAGCTTGGATAGATAGAATTGTTTTTTGGACAACTTAACGGCTGAGGAAGCTTCATTCCTTGATATTTTGAATGCTTCCCAGTTGAAATCAGTTGGGTTACGTTTCCACCTGCTATAGGTTTTGCTGCGCTTTTTTAGAGCCATTTTGACAGAAGAAGTAAACCAGGGGCAAGACGTATTTGTGACTCGACGTGTACAAAGTGGCACATGAGCTTCGAAAAGAGCAGATATCTTTTCAATAAAAAAGTTTATTTTTTCATCAACTGAGCTCAGAAACCAACAGTCAGTCCAATTAATAAGAGACAAGCTATCAAACAGTGTTCCATAATCAATATGCTTAAAATTTCGAAAAGTAAAAGTGGTAACAGTAACAGACGTAACGAAATCAATAACAGATGAAGAAAGATCAATATCCAGAGTGCAAAATATTAAGTCGTGATCCGAAATAAATGACAATTGGTCAAAAAGCAATACTGACGTCAGATCAGAAACAACAAAAATATCCAATAAACTTGGAGAACATTGTTAGCAAACCTTGTTGGAGAAGTTGAATTGACTATACTGAGTCCCACTTGTGCAAAATGATCCATTTAATTTAAACAGATATTGTCGTTTGAAAGAATGTTTACATTGAAATCACCACACAAAATGAGGTGCTGATAGTCTATGACGTAGCAAGAGATGTCTTTAAGAAGAGGTTCTAAGCTACAGTTACGATTAGGGTTGTACACGCACGAGAGAAAGACTTTAGTTCTATTATTAAAAATTTCAATATTCAGATATTCAATACCTGAACCACTTGATTTATTGAGCACTTTAACATTCAAAGATTTCTTACAATATATTGCAACACCACCGCCTTTTTTGTTTAACCTGTCATGTCGAAACAAATTAAAATTATTTATATGTAAAAAAGAGTTGTCAACGTCTTCGTGAAACCAGGTTTCAGACACGCAAATTACATCCACGGAAGAATTTTCGAATACATATTTAGTGCAGTCCATCTTAAATCTAAATCCATCTAAAACAAAAGAATTGAAAGTGGAAAAAGATAGAGATAGAGAAGAATACAAAATTATATACATCATAAAAAGCATTTTCAATAAGGTAATATATCAGATACTTCTTCATTGATGACATTAGTTGAGTAACTTTGCAACTCCTCAATACTGCAGATTTTAATTTTATCTCCTTCTTTCTGCAGCCTGATAAAAATTGAGCCCCGTAGAGAAAAGGCGTTGAAGATTTTTTTAGTTCGCTTGCAGGCAATCGCAGCTTGGAGAAGTTTTCTTGACTCAGCAGTAAGGCTTTCATGTATAAAAACATTATTGTCAGATTCCAGCCCCGCGTTACGAAGATTAACCGCCTGTTTCGAGCGCCTGCAATAATCCCCAAAAGCTTTTAAGGCGCGGTTTCGGTCGTATGTGGTATAGAATTTAACTACAACCAGAGGATTTGAGGTATTATTTTTTGCTCTTATGCGAAATATATCTTTAAGCTGCGGCGAGAGAAAATCAATCGAGCGGCATATAAGATTAAATATGCTCTTCAAGTTTTCTCCCTGAGTGAAAGGCACTCCAAACAAAATAGCGTCTGAGCTATGATCAATGGTGTTGCTGTTGATGTTGTTGTTGTTATTGTTGTTGTTATTGCTGTTGTTATTGCTGATATTGATTTGTTTTATAAGGTCAGCTAGATCGTTGTAGCGAGTGGTGAGAGCACTTACTTCGGTTTCGAGTGCAAGTATTTTCTTATCACACTCGATAAATTTTGCACAGATAGTTGCAACTTCACTCTTTAACTTACCGAAGCTGTTGTTAAAATCAGTAGAGAGGGAGTTAAAGAGAATGTCTGTGTGCTGCCTCAGACGTTCCTCAGAGAGTCTAAGTTCTTCTCTCGTGTTCGCCTTTAGACGTTCTTCAAGTGCGCTTAGTTGCGCGCTGAGTGTATTTTCGCTGCTTGGTTTCAGCATACCGTCTGCTTTCGTTGTGACTCGAAGAGCGAGTTGCTCACGCTGTTGACGCGTTAGTATTGGGGAGGGAGACATCAGCCCAAGAGAAGATCGTAAGGAGGAAAGTAGAGATGTAGGTAGGCAGCAGAGCACAATATGTATAGCGAGAACAGAGAACAAGAGAAAGCGCGCACAACACAAAGATATAATAGCGGTGCTCCCGATATGTTCTTGCAGTCAAGGTAAAGACCGAGAAAAGAACACCAGTGATTGAGTGATTATTGATCGGTCGTTCGAATATTGTTTTGTTTTTTTTTTTTTATTTTTTTTAATTTTTTTTTTTTTTTTTGCGCGTTTATAATTCGTAGCACAAACTTTGTTTATAATTAAGCTTTAAGTTCTATTTGCCGAAGTGGAGTTTATATTAAACAATGCAATAGGATTGCTCACAATGCATTTGTTGTTAATGTTTATGCTTTAGTTCAATTGTTTGCAGAATAAATATGCTTTTACTTGCAGATTATTAAAGAGCGGAAAAAAACACGACAAATCACTTCGAATATAAGTTTATTTTTTTTTAAATTTAATTTTAAAAATTGTTGACGTTTCGCATATTGTTTGCTTCATCAGGATGTCTTATATAGTTTTCTAGTTAATAAAAGTCGCCCTGATGAAGCAGACAAACAATCTGAGAAACGTCGGCAAATTTTTAAAATGAAAAATTAAAATTTGTTAAATTTATTTGTTTTTAAAATCTTTTTTCAAAAACCAATAATATTTGATTACAAAATAACGCCTAAATAAATTAAAATAATTAAAAGGTAACAATAAAATAAAAAACTGAAATATAATCAAAATCGTGTACTGCACAATTTAATTTTATTTTCAAAGAGGTGAATGACGAAATAAGAATCGATTCAATGAATGCAAGGCTCATTCATAAATAAAAATGTTAATTCACATTAAATTTTAAAAATTCAATAATTATTCGTTTCATTTATATCAATAAATAAATAAAAAATCAATAATGCATAAGAAATTAGTAAAGAATATCAAATGAACAATGAATAACCAATGCATAATGAATAACAAATGAATAATTAATATGAAATGAGTAGTAAATAAAATATGAATAACTAGTAATCCCGTGTAACGTTAAAACGCCAAAATAAAAAATATCAAGTGGCAGGTAACTTTGTTTTTATATTGAGGACTATTTTTACCTTTGAACCAAGGATTTCATAGAAACTTTCTATGTTTCTGTTGAATCGTTGAGTGACCCAGTTATTCCTTATTAAAGCATTATAATCAAAATCTATCACATACTTTTAGGCATCACATAGAAATTTGGTTGGTTTTCATAGAAAATTGTTTCAGTTTTTTTTTTAAAGAAATACAATATTTTAGAAAAAATAAGACCTTATTGCACATCTACAAAGCAAGACCTTTCAATTGCTACCCTATTTATGAACATCGCGTCTATAATATAATAATATAGATAGATGGATAAATGGATAAAAAAGAATATTTGAAAATTCTGAAATTCTTTCTGTATTGCGTTCTTTGTGAATAGCATTCATATGAATAAAAAATTGATTCATTATTGGTTTTTTATTCATTATTAACTTGTTACTCCTTATTCACTTGTTATTCATTTTTTATTCATTATTAATTTTTTAATCATTATTCACTTCTTATTAATTATTCATTTTTTAAAAAAAAAATTTTAATTTTTTATTCATGGCTTCGGTGCAAATGAATAACAAATAAATATTGAATAAAAATGAATAATGAATAAAAAAAATAATTGAAAATTCTGAAATTCTTTCTGAATTGCATTCCTTGTGAATAGCATTCATATGAAAAAATTCATTTATTATTCTGTGGCGACATGTTATAACTTCACTTTAAAAGCGAACATCGAAGCGAATTATCAATGTGGCAGCATGTTATAAAAAACAACAAAATTGTATGAAAAAAAGAAAGCAAAGTGATATTTTATTGCCTGTCGAAAGTATGGCTGAGTTCCTAAATGCATTTATGCAAAGCATCAGCGACGTTTCTTTGAATTGGTGCATAGTTGGTTTACCAAAACAGCGCAACTAAAAAGTGCTTAAAAATAATAATCTAGTTGCGCAGTTATGTTGAATCAACTATGCACCAGTTCAAACAAAAAGTTACTGAAATTAAAAATTTTATTTATAAATCAATTTTGCATTCATCATAATATATATATCATTATATTCAGTTGTACTTAAAATTGTGAAGTTCAAGTAAAACATCCCTTACTCACCAGACATTTTACAACAGTACAGTTTACTGAATGCGGCCAGTAATAACAAATGTAAACAATGGCAGAAACTTGCTTTTGCTGCCTGTTAAATTAAAATTAAATTGAAGCCGACGGCAACGTCAAGCGACAATGTTGCGCGACAAGTCTCCAAAATTCGTCCCATAAGAAATACATGTAAATGAAAAGTGGCAATTGGCGCTTGCCGCTCGTCGCGCGTGTTGTGCTCGGGCTATAAGTATTGTGTATGTTTTGACATTATAAACACTTCTTTCCATTTTATGTTACTTATAAGAAACTCTAGACTATATTTTGATTTTCTATGTTTTCTTTGTTATATTATGACATAAACTTATCTCAAATGCATTATATATTTTCTTTTCAGCCGTTTCAAATAAATTGAAGTACTTGTCTATGAACACGAATATTTTATCTTACCCTCCATCTACACTTCATGAGGAAGTTAAGAAAGCTATCAACTCATCGCCAGGTCAACATCTAAATCTGCATGGTTAATAGTTTTGTACAAAATGTTTCAGTGGGATACTTATTCCTTTTTTTATATATAACTATTTATATAAAAATCAAATGCCGCATGTATGTTGCCGCTTCACGTGAGAACGGCTAAACCGATTTGGTTCATTCTTCTTTTTTGTTGTATTTGTAGTTGCAAGGACAAGGTTTGTATTAAAAAATATGGCGATAAAAAATATATGTCTCACTATATGGCGTAAAATAGAAACGGCTGGCGTAAATTCTTACACCAGGCTAAAACCGACTTACGTTTGTTAGCGCCACTTAAGTAAGTATATGGCGCTGGAGCCAAGTCTTTACGAAAAATGATAAACATATTGGCAAGGTTAGGAAAACTACGCTTGCAAAAAATTGTTCTGCTATGTGGCGCCAGAGTCAAACTATAATCAAAAATCGTATTTACTGCCCGATTTGGCTCATATTCGAAATATATATTGGGTATCCGAAAAAGTTCGGTTAAAAATTTGACCATACTGAAACACTTTTTTCTTATATTTAAAACGAGTTTTTTTAAACCAAATATGTGCCGTTTTGATCGATAATCTATTAGCCATTATTCCATCTGTGTAGAACTTCTGGGTTTTCTGAATGAAAAACTGATCCAAGTGAATTTTAGAGGCCTCCACAGAATTTAAATTAATGATGTAAATTTTAATTGGAATGTCTCCTTTTAAAAAAAGAAGAATTTGTAGAGATCGAAACAGATAATAATATGAAGGTTAGGGTGGGATGATTTGAACATCTTAATGGTCGCTTCGCGTTTCTGATTCTTGGGATTGTACTGAGCAAAAAAAGTCCACTAGACCATACGTCTACGGTGAAAATCGAGCTTCCAGATTTTGACTTGCAGTTTTTTCTCAGACTTTAGTTTTTTGAAAATTTGCAAATTTTCTTGGGCTCATATTTCGTAAACTATTTGCAATTTTAACTTATTTTCAAAAGTAAAGTTGTAGTTGTCTCGGGCTACAATTTCTCTGAACATATTACTTAGAAAAAACGTCGTTTTGATTGTCAAAAAGTCAAAAATGTAGAAAATTCAACACTTTTTGTCACGTTTTTTTGGATATTTTGGCCTATATCAGCCAACCATTGAGATTTTCGATCCAATACTAAGACAATTTGTTGCCAAGTCAATAGTTAAGAACTCTCTAGTACACCGCAAAAGCATTGGAACTCTCCTTCAGGCAGTTTTGGCCTTTTGAAAGTGCAAAATTTTCGTGAAAATATTGATAAATTACCATTTTCAGTTGTTCATAGCGCAAAATCATAGAAATGTTCTATTTCTTATTTTTTCCACTTTTTTTATCCAAAAATATAATGTTTTTTTTGTTTTGTTCAATATTTATTTTGAAAATTATGAGAAATTCATTTAAAGTACAAAGTAATTGTATTGGTAGAGACAAGGTATGAATCAAAAAGAAAGCTATTATTGTTTTAAACGATTTCACATCAAAAATTCCAATTCAGTGTATTTTTCATTCAAAGATTGCCTTCCAAATCTTTTCGAGATTCCATACGAGGCGCTTTCTTTCGGCCTTCAGATACAGATGCCATTATACCTTCACGGTTTTTATCGATTGAGCGCTTAGCAACACTAGCTAGTAGCTGGACATGACGCTCCGTACCTTGAATATGACAAGGTATTAGTGGGTCTAGAAATGCTGGATCTTCATCATCTACACATTCGAGGTATTGTTGTAAATACTCATACGGAATTTTCCTGGTAAATGGCGGTTCAAATAACAATGCTTTGTCCTCTAAATCGATCATGTGAACGTAATCCGTACAATCAAAATTGATGTTTGGTTTTACATATTCGCGAAGCTACAATAATATACAATAATAGAAAATATACAATATTTTTTTGAGTGCCAATTTACGAATTTTTTTACAATCATCGAATAACATGCTCAACGAAACATTTTCACTGTGTGCGAAATAGGAATTATTCTGTATTACGGGATTTACGATGTTACGTAAGTTGTCTTGTAAATATTGCGTCCACTGGATGGATTTTCCAAGCAGAGCAGTACCGTATACAGCCGAATTGTAGTATTTGACGTTGAAATACATGGGGACATACACTTTCATGATGTACCTTGCCAAAATTTGTAAATTTTGTGATGGGTTTTCTGTCGCAATATACACACGGAGCAATCTACTAGCTTTTGTTATCCATCTCGAATGTCCTACCGGTCCAGGTTTGATGTTTGCAAGATTAATTGAGCAACTACCATTTGAAACGGCTTGGGCACTTTGGTATAGATATTTAACGTCCGTGGAAAGTTGATTTTCAGCATCTGTACTCATTGGAGGAAGTGGAATAAGTTGAAATTTTCGATAATCTGAAAAATGTTTAGATTATTTCAATAAAAAAATTACAAAACTATATCGTATAGAGAATGAAGTACATAAAGTTATGATATTTACTTGTAATGTATTGCAAATATCTATCCTTTGAGCTAACGATCCAGTGTTTTTTGTCGGTCCAGTAGTGGCCGATTTTTCGACAGCGTTGTACAGATGTCGGAACGGCAATTCGTTGTAATGAAGTAAACAGATAAACCAATGTATTGGTCTATCTAGATAGCGTTCGATGAGACGCAATACACCTCCAGATGTGCCAGTGTTTACCACCTCACCGTCACTATAGACGGCAATTAAATTATCAAGTGAAAGATTTTTAGATTTGAAAAATGCAATCAATTCGGCTTATTTCGCCTTTGCATTCTAAATTCACATAGCCAATTAGTGACGAATGTGGTTCACGTATTACTACTAGGTGTGGTTCTTTTCGCATTGTAGTGTGATATACTTCATTATTTTCTCCCAATTCATTCTGATTCATTAATCATTTTTGTGACCATCAAGCGAAAAAGCGATCAACGATTCACAATCTTGATTTGCTCGTAAAATATCGTGTCTCGATTTTTCACGCTCTCGGCTCACTTTTCTTTTATCCATAATAATGGTTTCACCTCGTTCATCCTTAAACTGTATGTCGGAGAATAAAGCTGAAACCAGAACAGATGCTAATCGACCGGATACCCCAAAGCGATCGCACATCATTGCAAACCGTGGTGTACTATATCGTGGAGTATACATTCTTCGCACGGTTGGTGTATGGATTTCCGAACCAGGAGGTTCATAGTTTTCCAATTCATGCACATCTGATGCGGTTGGTTTAAATATTGGATCAGATGATGCACCTCAATGTAAAGATAGTAACACAGACGATATTTCTGTTTCGACTGGCAAATATTCAGGTATTGTAAGTCTGCGTTCGTTATGCTGATCCAACATGAATTCATGGAGTCGGTCAGGAATTTTGCCACAATTACTTCGAGCTGTTTTGGGCTGGCATTTACATTTTCCGATGTAAAATATTTTCGTTGTGCTGTCAACAAATTCTCTGAATTTAGCATCATTTTCTATTTGTCTCTTACAAGCTTCACGGTATAATAATCTGCCCAATTTCTTAATAATATTTTTTTTTCAATAACCTCCATATTTAATTTGTTCCAAATTTGTATCAATTTGTCGCAAACGTGGGGAGTGAATGTGCCATATGAAAAATTTTATTTGCGTTTTTGCAACGAGCGGCCAAGAAAAAATAATGTTTCAAAATTTCGCTCGTAGTTGGAAGCGAAATATCGTCTAATTCAGCCTCTAAACCGAATGCGAATACGTTTTGCGAAGGCATATGTTCTAGATTTGATGATAACGCTGATGATTCTGGCTGCGTCTCCATCTCCACATTCTCTGTATTATCAGAATCCACTGGATTATCCATATTTTTTATATCTTGAATTAAAAAAATGTTTTTTATTAGCACTGCACAGTTTATACACGAAACAATTATTTCTTAAACTTACATTTGCGGCAGATATTTTAATTTTAATTTAATAATTTAATATTTGATGCTGTTATCGTTTACAATAAACTAACAAAAATGCGTCAAATGAACTGAAAACAATAGATGAATAAAAAATATGCAATAAAATAAATAGAATAAAATAGAATAAAATAAAAAAATAGAATAAAAATAAGAAAAAGAACATTTTTATGATTTTGCGCTATGAACAACTGAAAATGGTAATTTATCAATATTTTCACGAAAAATTTGCACTTTCACAAGGCCAAAACTGCCTGAAGGAGCGTTCCAATGCTTTTGCGATGTACTAGAGAGTTCTTAACTATTGACTTGGCAGCAAATTGTCTTAGTATTGGATCGAAAATCTCAATGGTTTGGCTGTTATAGGCCAAAATATCCAAAAAAACGTGACAAAAGTCTGAGAAAAAACTGCAAGTCAAAATCTGGAAGCTCGACTTTCACCGTAGACGTATGGTCTAGTGGACTTTTTTGCTCATTACAATCCCAAGAATCAGAAACGCGAAGCACCCATTAAGATTTTTTTCTTCCATACTAATCGGCCCACCCTTATGAAGGTGCAAGGTTTAGGCTATATGGTGGATGACACCAAGAAAGACACCAAGATGACGACATTATTGTCGTACGTGATCCACTTTTCTTCGCCCGTTATCATTCGCTTCAGAAATAGTTCGGTTCCGTTCCGTTTTAGCAGTGATTCGCAAATGGATATTTGGTCAATTAAATTTTTCGCTATTAACCCTTAAAGTGCACATTGGGTATGCGATACCCGAGCATAATTTTAATACTCTTGGTATTTTTAAATAGTTAAGGTAAGGGATCCAAGAGTGGTTGGGAAAAAAAGTAGAGCCCCAATTGTACTCATAAGTAAGGCAAGAGAGTCCACTTCCACGCGAATTCTTTATACACTATATTCATTTAAAGATTTCTCTCAGCTAAGACACACCCAGCATGCAGAGCGGAAAAAGATTATTGAGAAAACCAAATTTTTTTTTTGTTACTGTTTTAATTTTTTTGTGCATCAAAATGCTTTGTTATAGTATGAAAGAGGCAAAAAACATTATACTGCATACTTCAGCTTTTAATATTTTTTATTGTAACATTCCTGCATTTCATATTGGATCGTGTCACGCATGGGCGTCCACAGGGGAAAAGAGTGGGTCAGCAGCCCCCCTAGAGCTCAGCCAAAAAAAAATTATATTAGTATGCTATATGGTATATGTTACATAATCGTAAAAAATTTTAAGAATTTGGAATGAGTTCAGTAAAAAAACAAATAAAATTATTGTCTTTAATTTTACATGCAATATGTTACATAATTGAAGACATGAGTCAATGCAGGTCATATGTCACATTTTCGGATTTTTTGTGTTGTATGCATGGATGAAGGTCTTATGTGCATGAAACATTTTTAAAACTTAAAACTTAAAACAACCATGTATGTGGCTATTTTAGAAATAAACTACTCGACAAAGTTTGATTAAATATATATTACAGTACAAATGTGAAACTCGATTTTCTCGAAACTAGATAATTGCGACATATCACCTTCATTCATTCATGTCTTCAATTATAAAAAATTATGAAGTGACTGACTTGTACTTTATTGGGATATATTAATGCATACAAGTATCGCCTGTGGCCGAAACTCGGCCATATCAAAATCAGTTTTTCTTTTGTTTTATTGCTGAACGCACCAATCCATAACCTGAACGGAAGTATTGAACAAAATAAACAATTATAAATGTCTTTGCATGTCTTACATGAAGCAAGCAGCAATTTAACAGTTTTTTGACGCTGCACAGTGCGATTATTCAATTTTAGTATGACACAAGTCATATCTCAAAAAGTATATCACGTAGGGACATGAAATTTTGCACAATGATGTTGATAGTAAAAAAAGTTATAGATACAAAAAATGGGCGTGATCGGTCAACTGGCACTCCTACCTCCCATACAACTGGAATAGCAATGGTAACTTTAGATCGGTTTTGTGCATGCTAAATTAATGTCAGGTTTTTAGTTCATCTTCGACCTACAAATTTTTGTATGAAAATGGGCGTAATCAGTCAACTACTAAGCCTAACGTTTATACAACTCGTATCGTAATTACAACTACTTATTCCAAATAGTTATTCTATAGAATTTACTTTATATTTTAGCAGGAAAATTTATAGAAATTTGTGGGCTATTTTGTTTAATTCTTTTTTTCTGAGTCAGAGCATCTTTGTATCAGCTGCATACCTTCCAAAAGCATTTAAGTCTACTGAGTCAAACGAGTCTACTTGTTCGCAACAAAATTGATATTTTAAATAAAACACAATTATTTGTTTACTGTCGGGAAAAAGCCGAAGCTCAAAAAACCCGACATTTGTTACTTCGACATTTCGCTTTCGTGGTCTATTTTGAACTAACTGACAGGCTGCCGATTACGATGCTTTCGACCCCTGACAGTCACAATAAAACTTATTTTGTCATAAAGATATTCACAATAAAATCAGTTTTATACACTGCCGCCGAAAACGCCAGTTTTCCTATCCATCTCATTGTTTACAATTGAATATACATTTACAGTGATAAATATGTCCATAATAAATAAATGATATAAGCAATAATAAATTTCATAGTCTCTCTGCTTCAACCGGTACAATGCATATCTTCTGTACTGCTCTCCTTTCAAGCTTTCTTTCTCTCTTCTGCATTTATTTCTTCTTTGTATCGTAATTAGATTTTCTGGCTGTCATCTGTCCCAGAAATGCTACAACCTTTCCTGTCTTCTTTCCACAGCTTCACGCCAAAAGTGACCTGGAGTCAGTGCCTGCATGTCTTTCGGATCATCGCTTATCTGATGAATAAGACGTGGATTCAATTCAATTTAGCTTCTGTCTGTAAAAGTATAGTTAATAAATATTCATACAATAAGACCTTCTGTTCAACTACACTGACAAAATGATATTTCATCGACTTTTCATACCCCCTTAATGAGGTGCAACTGGAATTCTAAAATTCCATTCTATTCCCTTGTAAGCTAAATGCCTTAGAGACTCATGATTTTTTAACTGTCCAATGCCTTTCTCTTTTCTCTGTTGGCACCCACAAAAGTAGTACCATTGTCGCTGTTTAGTCTTTCACATCTACCTCTTCGTGCAATAAATCTTTTAAAACACGAAATGAAAGCAAGTGATGTTAAATCTGTCATAATGTCAAACACATACCAATTTCTAATCAACATTTTCTTTTTTGTAGTCTTTAAGCATCTTTACTTATACATTTTATTATGGACCTGCAAAACCAACATCCGTATGCGAAAATGCTTTGCCTACCTGTACTCTATCCGATGGCAAATCTGTCATTATCTGTGTTCCATTTTTACGTTATAACGTGCACATATGACACATTTATGAATCATATTTCTCAGACCATTTCTTAGTATCCAGTAACGCTGCCGAATAATTTGCATCATTACGTGGGCACCACTGTGTCTTGTTTGTCTATGAACTGACTGCATTGAAGCAAGCAACGACGATTCTATCTTATTTCTTTTCGCTATGTTCTGTCCTCTTTCCAACGCTGTTAATTCAGCATTATAGTATTCTTCTTGTGTCTATCTTAAAATAAATACAAGAGTCATGCAGAGCAGAGGATAGAAGCTCTTGGCATCTCAATTATGTCCATTCTCAATCCAATTGTTTTCCTACCAGTTCTTGAGCGTAATGGCTAACAAAAGCGATCTTTCCTGAATACCCTTGACATGAATACTAAACATTGTCCCAAAACTTGAAACACTCTTTCCTCTTCTACTCATGGTGTATGCTTATTCTTGCATCTTTGTGCTAAAGTCATAACCCAGTGGGCAAAAGCAGGGCTTCGAAGCGCAACTAGCAGGCCTTTATATGGATTTTGTAGCCCTTCCGCACTCATATCCAAGTCCATTACCTTTTTTATATGAAACGAGAAAATTTTCTAGGCCTTCCTCTCTCGCGACTCTAAAGAGGCCTACTATGTGCGCTTTCTTGAGAATGCATGTTAAAATACTTTCTTTACGAGGGTTTACAAAAGCACTCTCAATTAAGGCTTTATTATTATGCTTCTTTTGTTAGGGCTTAAAATGTTTGCTTCTTTAGTAGACCTACTCGTACCTCTATTTTAGTGAGCGCTGATAAGAGTGTTCTAGCATAACATCTTCTTACATTGCTTCCCACGTAAGGGATAAAAACTATCTCATTGCTTTTCATTAATAAATTCAATACGCAGTTATTTATAAACAAAAATGTATTTATTATATAAACATAAACGATATCAATTCATAGAACTAAGTTCAAGTACAATTAAACACATGAAAATTACATTATTAAGGAACATAAATAATATATTCGTGTGCATAAGGAACATTTATAAAAATATGAAAATCACATTTTAAATTAAAAATTTTTGATAATCATTAACATCGAGATATGTTCTTATAAAAACAGAAGTGAGTTGAATTCATAGGGACTTCGAGATCAAGTACAATTAAGCATATGAAAATTACATTAAGTAACATAAATAACAAATTCGTGTACATAAGGAACATTAGGGGTAATTTTTTCAGTGCGAGTTTAAAATCTAGTCAAATTGAACCTAGTTTAACTCACCAAAATTGGACGTTTGAACTCGTTTTAAACGTCAAATTTTGTTGAGTTAAACTTGGTTTAACTTGAACAGAGTTTAAAGTCGCACTAAAAAACTGACCATAAAAATATGAAAATAATATTTTAAAAGAAACATTTTTAACAATCTTTATCATTCAGGAATGTTCTCAAATCCGATTCAGTCGGATTTTTAATGACATTTATTAACTTGTTTGTTATGATGATTGGCTTGATTTTGACAATTTTTTTTTTAAATATTTTTCTTTATATATTTGGTTTTTTGCACGTTTAAAAGCAGCCTTCATCATTTTGACATAGTTGTCTGTGGTAACAACTTCATACTTAATGGATTCTGTAAAAAAAAATAAAGTTTTTTAAATCAGTTGCTGATACTATTTAAATGATATGAAATGAGAATAATAAAGATTACACAAATCGAAAAGTTGACTTTGCTTCAACAATCTTCAACAATTTTTGATTTAAAATGTTGGCGAATTTTTTAAAAAATGCTTGCATCAAATGTAAAACTTGTATACGAAAGAATTGCAGAAAATTTCGTAGGGCACACAACAAAATATTGAGAGTATACATACACTCAGAAAATATCTGGAGAAAATTGTATATCTGGAGAAAATTGTAATAAAGCTTCTTTATTAAGCTTTAAAAATTGTCTTTTCAAATATTGCAATGAGTTGAAATGTTGTGATTTTATAGGTAAAAGTAACTTTAAAAACAAAAACAAGATGTGATGCGAAAAACTGGATACAGGGTTGAAATTATAGAACAATTTTTAATAAAAACTTTAAGATTTCTTAAAAGAAAACCATCGCAGACCTACTGGCACTGTGTTGACACTCAGTTGTGTACCATGTTGATAGCACATAATGTAGGCACACGTACTGACACACTAGCATAGAAACCACCCACCTAATTACTGACGAACTTACCAAAAAATATGTGGTTAGTTTTCGTAAATTCCTTGAAAGTCTTCTTATTTTGTAGGCCTTCGTAGTTGTATTCGGCCAGAATTTGTGCACCCAGAAGGTTGCCTAATCGTTTAGTTAGTCCTGACGTACCAATAATTTTGCGAACACACTGGATCTACAAAGGTAAATATATGCATAAGAAATAAAATTTGAAAAAATATCTTATAGAAATTACTTACTTTAGTAGATACGATATGGGGGTTCTGGCGCAGGTGGAGCGGTGGAGCAAGCCGATGACGTCACGCCCGGCACTCAAGTATGAACGGATTTCTGCTTGTGCTGGTGGACGGACAGACAAAAAACCGCAAGTTGTTTTTGCTTTAAGCGTTGATCATGTTCTTATCAGTGTTTGTATGTTTTATGATTTTTTTTTCATAACCCTAGCATTAGTTATAGCAATGACTCAAATAAATATATATTTATAAGACTTCTAACGTAGACTGCGTGATGCCATACTTATCAGAGTTCGCATGAGTAAACGAAATACATAGCAACCAGGAAGAGTCAAGAAGTTTCTAGAAGCTTCGAGATGTAGAAACTTCGAGAACATTTTAGAAGCTAACAACAACATCACCAAAAATTTTTTTTCAAGTTAAAGGTGTTAAGTCCCAAGCTTCATAGTTCATAAAACCACAAGTCGGTAGTGGTAGTCAAGCGAGTTCTTATCAGTGCTTGCATGTTTTGTTTTTTCTTACCCCTCGAATACCTAATAGCAATGACTCAAATCCTGCTGGTTGACTTTAGCTGAAATGATATGACTTGCTATATAAAAATATATATATTAATATGGGTTGAAGCAATTTACGTACGGCGAAGGTTGAAGGGTTAAAGAATTGTTTATAAATTTATCATAATGGTGCTAAGTATTAGGTGCGAGTATTAGATTTGCATAAGTAGTTTAAGAATTGGATGACAACCATTTGAAACATAGGCGTATATATAAATATCTATTCGTCAGCTGGGGGACATCGAGGTAACAAGCCCCCGCTTAATAATCATCGGCCAAGTCGTTTATACCCAGCAACTTCTCCGACGCTGTATTTTATTTTAAGTAAACGAAATACACCGCAACCAAGAGGAGTCAGGAAGTTTCTAGAAGCTTCGAGATGCAGAAACGTCGAGAACAATTTAGAAGCCGACTTATGTTATTGTATGCCGATTAGGTCACCCATCCCCATCCCGATACGGATTTTAATTTAATTTCATTTCAATTTCAATACTAATTTCAAGGCTAAAGTGATAAGAGCCAAGCTTCATAGTAAGCGCACTCATAACCCGCAAGTTCAAGATAAGGCAGCAATGTAGAAGTTCAACATGTTTTTGTGTTACTTCTAAAATAATGTTGGCGTGTTACATCAACAACAATAAGTGGTGCAATAGCCTTGAATCCAACGACATCTAGCAATGGTTGAGATTCCCACATATAATAACTTTGTTGAAATTTTGTATACATATCATATAGTACAGCATACTGTACTTTCAAAGCGTTTCTTGAATAGTACAGATAAGTTTTAGCAGTTTTAGCAGTTATCTGCTAAAACTTATCTGTACTGATCAACAGCTACCGACTAAAACTGATCTGTACTGTTCTACAGCTACCGGCTAAAACTGATCTGTGCTGTTCAACAGCTAACTGATAAACTGGTCTGTACAGTTTATGTACAATAGTAGCAGTTATCTGCTAAAACTTATCTGTACTGATCAACAGCTACCGACTAAAACTGATCTGTACTGTTCTACAGCTACCGGCTAAAACTGATCTGTGCTGTTCAACAGCTAACTGATAAACTGGTCTGTACTGTTCAACAGCTTCCGGCTTAAACTGGTCTGTACTGTTAAACAGCTTACGGCTTGAACTGATCGATAATCAATCAATCAATCATAATATCGATAATCAATCAACCAATAATTCAATACGAATGAAATACTCAATGTACTTCAACAACCTATGTACGATGAGAGTATTATAAAAAGAGACTATCATAGTTACTATCCATACCAAAAATCGTTTAACAATAACGATGAGATTCGTATACCCATTCAAAATCAGGATCTCTTTGTCTTACCAAGTGAGAGTATGATTTACATTCATAGGTTTATAGTAAAACAGGAAGGAGGAAATGATATAGTAACAACAGGTGTGAAATTTAAAAAACAACTTTGTTTCATATCTGTTCGATGAAAATCGATATGAAATTAATGGCTTTGAAGTTGATCGTACACGTAATCTTGCACTTTCATCAACCATGAAAAATTTCGTATCATTGAATAAAGCTGAAAGTGGCACATTAAGAAACGCTGTTTGGGCTACTTTGCAAAATTGGAAATGTACAAGATAATTAAAAACGAAAATTTGGTAATACCAATGGCGTTTAGAATTTGGGACTATCATATAAATCCTATACTATCAAAGGAAACAAAAGTTTTATGGAATGTAAAGCTTTCACCGCAAAATGAAAGAACACGATTTCTTATAATCGGTTTACAAAGAGAAAAAAGTAGACAGAAAGGGAATATATTTGATCATTGTAATATATCTAATTTAAAAGTATATATATATAAACTCTGAATCATATCCCTATGATGATTTAAATAGTCGCTTTGAAATGGTACAGTATGCTGTACTATATGATATGTATACAAAATTTCAACAAAGTTATTATATGTGGGAATCTCAACCATTGCTAGATGTCGTTGGATTCAAGGCTATTGCACCACTTATTGTTGTTGATGTAACACGCCAAAATTATTTTAGAAGTAACACAAAAACATGTTGAACTTCTACATTGCTGCCTTATCTTGAACTTGCGGGTTATGAGTGCGCTTACTATGAAGCTTGGCTCTTATCACTTTAACCTTGAAATTAGTATTGAAATTGAAATGAAATTAAATTAAAATCCGTATCGGGATGGGGATGGGTGACCTAATCGGCATACAATAACATAAGTCGGCTTCTAAATTGTTCTCGACGTTTCTGCATCTTGAAGCTTCTAGAAACTTCCTGACTCTTCTTGGTTGCGGTGTATTTCGTTTACTTAAAATAAAATACAGCGGCGGAGAAGTTGCTGGGTATAAGCGACTTGGCCGATGATTATTAAGCGGGGGCTTGTTACCTCGATGTCCCCCAGCTGACGAATAGATATTTATATATACGCCTATGTTTCAAATGGTTGTCATCCAATTCTTAAACTACTTATACAAATCTAATATTCGCACCTAATACTTAGCACCATTATGATAAATTTATAAACAATTCTTTAACCCTTCAACCTTCGCCGTACCTAAATTGCTTCAACCCATATTAATATATATATTTTCATATAGCAAGTCATATCATTTCAGCTAAAGTCAACCAGCAGGATTTGAGTCATTGCTATTAGGTATTCGAGGGGTAAGAAAAAACAAAACATGCAAGCACTGATAAGAACTCGCTTGACTACCACTACCGTCTTGTGGTTTTATGAACTATGAAGCTTGGGACTTAACACCTTTAACTTGAAAAAAAATTTTTGGTGATGTTGTTGTTAGCTTCTAAAATGTTCTCGAAGTTTCTACATCTCGAAGCTTCTAGAAACTTCTTGACTTTTCCTGGTTGCTATGTATTTCGTTTACTCATGCGAACTCTGATAAGTATGGCACCACGCAGTCTACGTTAGAAGTCTTATAAATATATATTTATTTGAGTCATTGCTATAACTAATGCTAGGGTTATGAAAAAAAAATCATAAAACATACAAACACTGATAAGAACATGATCAACGCTTAAAGCAAAAACAACTTGCGGTTTTTTGTCTGTCCGTCCACCAGCACAAGCAGAAATCCGTTCATACTTGAGTGCCGGGCGTGACGTCATCGGCTTGCTCCACCGCTCCACCTGCGCCAGAACCCCCATATCGTATCTACTTACTTTTAAATCTTCACTTATCTCAGCAATATTGCTTTCGAACTTCCTAAGTTCATCAGTATTTCTTATAGGAAACAAGCTGGCAATACTGTCAGTTGTCCGCTTATTAGTACAGAGTAGCCGCATTTTTATGGCGGCTAGCTGACTTATTATGAGATTGTTTTGTTGGTTTATTGAGTTTTCCAGTAATTGCATTCTGTTTTCTAAATCTGCAAAAGAAATTCTAAAAACGGATTCAGCAAAAGAACCGAAGATACTTACTTTTAATTTGATCAGTCAATGTTTGAGGTGAGCGATGAGAGGCGATATTTTCTTGGTCCTCTTTTTCAATTTTCGTCAATTCATTTTGTTTTTCTTCTTTGTAAAAACGGCGAAATTTTAAAATAGAATTTTTGGCATTTTTTTCCATTGTAGATTTACTCAAATGAAATAAAGAAAATAACGTTCAAATAATAAATAGCTAATATTGGGTTTTGTCAAAACTGTGTAACAGAGGAATAAGAACAAAATTTTCTTCATATGGCAAACACGTCAACTTGTATAAAATTTCCTGAATACTAAATAGCTCCTTCTGATTACTATCGAAATTTCTGTCAGCAGTACATATTCCTAATGCATCAAGGGAATTTACGGGCTCTTCAAAAAAGTTTTTACATTTGTTAATCTAACCCCTTCAATAAATCCCTGCTTTTGATCTAAAAAACCTGTTACCCTTATAGGTATGAATGGTTTTATGCAGCAAAAACTGTCTGGCGGAGTCTACTCAATTAAAAATTTGTTGTTCTGTACTAACTACACCATCATATCTATTTTTTTCAAATCCAATTGAACAGTTTTTTGAAACAATGTCTGCTTCGTCAAATTTATTTTTTAGTTGTTGGAGAATTTTTGAGGGCTTTCAAATTTTTCTTTTTATTTGCTGCATAAAGTTTTCAAAATCAGACGTTGTAAAATTTGTTACAATACCCATGTCTCTTACTGAATCGCAAAGATGAAGTAAGCCATGCACATTAAAGGTAACACTATTTCCACCAAAAACTAAGGGGAAATTTTCAACGAAAAGTTTTAATAATTCACTTGCAGTACCTATATTTACTGCAAAATTTTGTGGTGCAGATAGCAATCTATATGCCGTATGAAGCAATAAAAATTCATAATAAAAATCATCAGGTACAATTCTTTTTAATGCAACAATTCCAGTGTAGAGAAGAAATTGATGGAACTCGGTTGCTTTCCATCTTGAAAGTTCTTCTAACGACCTAGGTTTTCGCTGGAATTCAATTGGAATATGTAAAGAAAGTGACACTAATCGTAACGACAGATTTTTCTTACTATTTTCACTGATCTTTTCTGTATTTTTCCTATTCATAAGGGAAAGTAAGATCTTGCGTGCAACTCCTAAATCTACCAAGTGCATTGGCTCTAGCGGAAATTGAGTAATCATTTTTATTCCTATCAATTCTAAGTCACTTGTAGTATTCTTGTGCAGGCCTTTGTGGAAGTCTTTTTGCTTTCTGTCTGAGAAATCCTGATCTGTCCTAAGTTGGTGTGATGCGGTACTAAAAGTTGTTACGTGATCAATATATTTCCCTATTTGGTAGCATTTGCTATATCCTTTCATCGCATTGTGGCCAATAATTCCACACGTCCTGGCTGGGGTGTCACATATGAATGCCCTCAAGTTTATATTAAAATTTCGATTATCAAAAACAATACCATTTTCTGAAATGCTTTTCAAGTCCGACAGAAGGTCATGAAGGTAGGAATCCACACTATAAGGTTTCTGATTTCCAAAGTAACTTCCTATAAGAAACACGTTAATTCATTCTACATTTATCGCTCTACCTATAATTGGCCATAGACTTAACGAGCTACTTTTATAAAGTGGTAACCCATCATCTCCAATATCAAGAACTATAGTATAATCTCTGGGCAGCATTAAGCAAGGTATTTTTTTTAACTGCTTTTCTAAACCTAGGTGGTAGTAAGTACCAGGGGCTACCGTTCTAATTATAGCTTTCTTACCCTTATTGCTATTATTGCCTGCATTTACTAAAGTTCTAATGTAAAATGGAGCATTTAAACCTTCAGAATTCAGGATACTTAGTAAAGCATTGGCACTTGCTCGTGTTGGGTTATGCTCTTTGAATCAAGAAATAAGTTTTGTTTGCAGAGTCGTCTGCTTTCTCTTACCAACTTCCTCATTGTTTGTCACGATTTCTTCACTAGCCGCGATTAGAGTTTCTCCGTCCGTCACAATTACTTCACTGTCCGCCACTATTACTTCACTGTCCGTTATTACAACTTCTCCGTCCGTCGCAATTCCTGGACTTCCCGGCACTATTAATTCACCGTCCACAAAGATCTCAGCAACCTTCGCCCCAAGTTCATTTTCCATTACATCAATACCTAATTCTTCAAATTCTTTTCTTAAAACTTCATTGCTTTGAATCTGAAGCAAATTTTCATCCTGGCCAACATCACCACCTGCAGCATAGGCTCTACTGAAACTTTGTCCTTCTACATTTTCTTGAATGCTTTTCAACTTGCTTAATAAATCCAACTTAACTTTTTTTATATTCTTATATACGTTGCTAACACTATTTCCTCTTTTAGACGTGTTTTTATTATTTTAATAAAATATTTTAATAAAATTAATATACTTACCTGCAGAATTTTCTTTTGCCACGAAAATATTTGAAGAGAAACAATTATAACATTACTTTAGTGATGAAAGAACAGAACTATATAAAATCCGGTTACTGCACAGTGATTACTTATATAATTTATTTCCATACTGTTCAAAAACATTTGCTTAGAAAATCTCACAAGAAGTTTTTGAACAACGCAAAGTTTCGATTTCTATATAAATGATGTGAGGAGTTTATTTTATTGGCAAAAGTAATCGGTTTCATCAACAATTCGATTCGTCGAATACTCAACAAAGCTACAAAAATATTTTCTATTTTCACATCCCTTGAATAACTTTGCGACATTTCGTAATTGACATATGTGTCTAGTGCAAGGGTTGCCTTACCGCGAGGGTTACCGTTGAAAGCTTTTTTATTACACAAGCAAGAGAATTATACGAGTATTAAAAAGCAAGAGTTGTTTAAACGTAATCGGAGTTAAATAGTTGAAGCTTTCTTGTTTCTTTAATTAAAAATTGTAAAAAATCGTTCTTTTTTAATGAAGTACGTTTACATTGCAGCCAAATCTGGAGGTAAAGTCGAAAAATGTAAGTTAACCGGTTGTGGGCATTATCCGGTTGTAGGCAGCCCTGTATAACTTTTGACAGTAAGAAGATGCAGCTGATCTGATAATTGTTGTTTGTGCGCAATGTCAGCACGATGTTTTAGTACTGACACTGAACCGAACAGATGCATATGAGTAATAGCTACAGTCCACAATACCTCTTCATGTGTGATAATCCACAGTGATCTAATTGTTCATTGTGTTCGAAGTGCGATAACTTGAAGTGGATTACTGCAAAAAAAGGTTTGTATAATATATATTTCAGAAGGAAATTTAATATATTTTTTGTATACAAGAAACTGTTAAATATCGTTGTTTATGTTAACAACAACCCCCCGACTTATGATAACCCTGACGATGTTCCCAACGAGTTCCATTTAATCAGGTTATAAATGACAATGAATAATTTAATTTTAGTGTTTTTTCATTTTAATGTTCTTTTAATTTTTTCAGCCCTCAAATCTCTTACACTATTTTTCGTTGTTCTTTGTACTACTAAAAACTTTAATAATTAACAAATTTATTTTTCTTCATATTTAGTGGTGTTTTACTTCATATTTTCCCATTTTCAGGGTATTTTCCAGGGGTGCCCACAACCGGTTAAAAAAATTTGTTCTTCAAAATTTATTACTCTATACATAGTTTGATAATTTTTTTTCTTTTTGATGGAATCAAATGGTTTCTCGCATATGTCTGCATAAATATTAGCTAAGTCAAAAGTTATGGCTGAAACAGCTGATTGTGCCCACAACCGTATAAACTCCCCTACTAAAACCGCTTACTAACCTCTAGGGTTACGCATATAAATGCAAACCTTGAAAGCTTAGAGGTTTCGTCGAAATCTTCAAATTTTCTAATGGAACACTGTGCTTATGCTTTTTTTTTGTAAGCAACATAGGAGAATGTGATATTAAAAAATGTCGAAATCAGAAAATGCCCCAATTTGACATCCGAAAACTTCAGACTTAACATCCCAACACACAGTGCAAACAGTTTAGAGGTTACGAAACCTTTTTCAACCAAATCTCAAAATTAACCTGCAATGTAAACGTAGTATGAAGAGTACGATCAATCCTTCGACTACCTTCTTTTTATAGTACCATGATTGTAAGTCAATGCAACCCTGGCACATTTATTTTATCCGTCATAAGCAAATAAAGCGTCAACTAAAAATTCAAACAAAACGTAAATTTTCAGTAATATCTTCAATATTTGAAAAAGTGCTTTAATTATTTTCTTTAATTCCTCATACAGGAACGTGCATTCAACCTACCTTTACTTCAATCGCCACCTATTCCCTACTGGTACTTTCCTGCATTGTCGTCAACTCTGACTGAAGTAAAATGCGAAATGAATACCATGGAAGTCACCATATCGGCGGTGGAAATAATATCGCCCAAGCTCAAGCAAGTACCGGCGCAGCAAATGCGTCCTACATGAGGCTTCCATTCCTTTCATTTCAGCTGATATATAAAGGTATCGAGGCGGTGTCAATGGTTTTTGGCTTACCACGCCTAGTGCGTTTCAATTGGTCAACAGCGGACAAAAGCTTTGGCTAGCACAGCTTATGGTGTGAAGTTCGATGAGCCAGATAGCGAGAATCCAAAATATGCCGCTGGTTCAAATATGACAGTGTTCTTAAAGAAATGAAAAAGGGGCAGATTCAGCGAGAGCAGTGCCGTCTGGTAATGGAACAATTTCTCGATAATGATACGGATTTTGGCATAATTTCAGATTACGGAAGACACTCGACAAATGCTTTTTTTAAACATGGAATCATCCCCTAAAAACGAATGTGAAAAATAAAATGTCGGTCTCATGGTTTTCCACATAAAATTTGAACGTTTCAAAACAGTGCGAAAATCCTCTTACGAAATTGGACATATCGTCTCCTTTTTGCCAAAAACGCCAATGTGAATTTTTATGTTTCTTGGGAAATCGAGTTTGATGATTCGAATGGCTCTGAATGTAAGAAATGTAAGAGGAATTTCGAATTTTATCTCGAAAAATATGACATTTAATTTTTTCAGATTAATTTTTAGGAGATAAAAACCCATGTTTCTAAAAAAAACATTTTTGGAGCGTCGCTCGTTAACTAGACTATCCATTTTTTTATGTTTATTACTTTTGTTAAATGTTTTGTACATAAGGCCCTAAAATTTTAAAAAAATTGTTGATTTCATAATTTTAATGTATTGCAATATAATTTTGTCAATACATTTTGTATTTCATATAAATCTGTATACACAAATTGCATAACATTGGGTAATAAAATTGAACATGGTCAACGTAAAGAGTTGTATGCTAGTCAATCATTTTTATGCATTATAAAAGTATTACCAAAGGTTATGTATTTATGCTTAAAACAATTTCAACATCAGGTAAAAGTAAACTTTTATAGTGATAAGACAACGTTCCCGCAAATTGATTGGCGTATCACTTATATGGGTCACAATTGTACCATCCTATACAATTCTTTATGGTGCAAGTTTTCAACGTATTTTTTTCTAATTAATGTTAATTGATGTTTTTTTCTAAAAAATTAATTTTATGAAGTTATCAAGTTTAACTCATCGTTGATGCATTTATTGACATTTTTGATAACAGGTTATGAAAAGTGGGAAATATAAAAAGATCATGGTTCAAGATGGATGAAGCTGCTCAAACGATTGCAAAGCCCCAATATATTATAATACGTCAAATTTATAGCCTGAAGAGAAATTAAGTCATTAGCATTGAAACTATGATTTTTTAAAAACTAAAGTGAGCTTAGCTCTATTTCGAAAATGTATGTACATATTGCAATATTTCGGTTAAATTTCTACAATAACAGGTTTCTGTTATGTTTTGCGTTGCACCGAAATACAAATCTTTTAACAACATCCATAGTAAGGGCTTCTAGAAGTGCTCGTCAGTACAGCGATATTAGGAGGTATAAAGACGCCAATAATAGTAGTTCTAGCATGCCTTCTTTTGTGAAGGCCTAGTATAAATGCCCACTGGGAACTGCTTTCTTTCTGCCTGTCCAAAATATACACACACACGCATGTTCCTATTTTTATGCTCGTCGCCGCTGCGCGCTAATAACAGCAACCGCAAAAAACGTGTTTGTTTTTTTCCATTTTATCAAATAACCTCGACTGCATGGCGCAGCAGCGCATCAAAAGAACAACTGAATTCAGTGCTGTTAATATTTTTCAAATATGCAAACAATTTTGCATAGAAGCAAAATAAAAAATTCAATTTGTTGTCCATGCACATTTGAACACATCTAACATTTGTATATATATCTTTCATTTGTCCACTATAAAACACTCTCTGACCATAACTAAATACTTTTCAGCATTTAGTTTTTGTCTCCGTTCTTTAAAATTAAAAATTCTTTCCTTTCAGTAACACATTTCTTCCACTTGTTTCTGTCCTCTTACAATTATTGATTTCTTTCCTTTTTGTTAATAATTTGTTATTTTATTTGCTAAAGGAACAAACTAACTTGTTTTTAAATACAAATAATTAAAAAACTAGTTTAAAATAAACCAGTATATGAACTACTTTGAATTATATTAAGGCGGCATCCACTTCAATATATGAAGTAATTGAAATACTACTTAAAAACCAGTGATTGATAAACTACTTTGAATTATATTAAGGCGGCAACTACTCTGATGTTGGCATGTTTTAATTGAAAATTTTTATTAGATTACAAGCTTATATATATTTAACCATGTTATTTCATCAAATATTATTAACTTTTGGCCATCAGTAATGTTTTCAATTGGTTATTTTAAAGCAATTAAAAAAATAATTTAAATGTAACTAATTTAACTAGTTGAAAATATATGCAGACGACAGTCAATTGACTTATTTAGCGGACATCACCATACAAAATAAGTTAGTTCGTTCTCTGGAAAAAAGTCAGAATTTCAACTAGTTGTGTTTGACAAAAAACTACTTTATCAACTACTTTTAAATTAGTTGATTTTCCTACGGGGTTTGTTAATTTTTTTTTACGTTCAACTACGCACACGTGCAGTCACTTCATTCACTATACAGTTTTATAGAAAGTGGAGATCAAAGACCTGCAGCGAATCGTTTTTTACGATTCTAAATCACTCGTCAAAAATCGAATGCAAGTGCGTGCGGTTGCGCACAACAGCAGCCACTTCCACGCGAAGCTAATTTTTCCTTTGTGGTTTTTTTTTTACCTTTTCTATCCTTTCTTTTTTCTTTCCATATGGCTGCTTGTCTATCCAGTCTCGAAGCCGACCAAAATATTCGCAACAAAATTGAAATAAAATACAATTATTTGTTTATTGTCGGGAAAAAGCCGAAGCTCAAAAACCCCAACATTTATTACTTTCAACCTTTCGCTTTCGTGGTCTATTTTGAACTAGCTGGCAGGCTGCCGATTACGATGCTTTCGACCCCTGACAGTCACAATAAAACTTATTTTGTCATAAAGATATTCACAATAAAATCAGTTTTATACACTACTAAATCCCACAGTTTAAGTCCAAAATATTGTGAAACCTTTGAATTAGTTTTAAGCTTATTCGGGTTATTTGTGATGATTTTTTAGCATACCTAAAGAACTTCCTGACATTCTTTCCATCATTACTTTTTCCACCTTTATGATTAGGAATGTCTACTAAAAGCCCCAATTCCTCTTTAAGTCTCTGCTGAATATAGCGCTTTTTCTTTTGCTTGTCTTTTCTTAGTTCTAATTTTTATAATAATAACTACTTAAGAACCATTCAAAAGGCATAAGAATGGTTTCTTATATTATTTAAATCCAGTAATTTTTTACAAGTTATCCTGAAAAAATTGCGTAAATTCTGTTTTATTCACAAAAATTATCGTAATAAGCATAAAACGGCTTAAATATTGGTATGAAAAGCTACAGTTGCTTATATGAAGATATCTATAATCTGATAAAAAAATGGCTTTTTTAAAATTAAAAGAAGGAATACTAGGCATTATTTAAGTGAAGCTTCAGAGGAAATATGAAGCGACTTATTTTTTAATAATAACTGAATATTGCCTTTTTTCAAATTTTACCAAAAAAATTAGTTTTTTTATGAGTTTAAAAATACAGTTCCTTATAATAAATCTTGTTATATATCATTTCATTTATTTAATTTGTTATTGTTAACAATATATTTGTTGTATGGATTGTTGTGTGTATGGACGTGTGTTTGTACATACATCTTTGAGATCAAAGGCCTGCAGCGAATCGATTTTTTAAGATTCTAAATCACTCGTCAAAAATCGAGTGCAAGTGCGTGCGGTTGCGCACAACAGCAACCACTTCCACGCGAAGCATTTTCATAACAGCGATGAGCGACGAGTGCCGCTGCTTTCACTCATCGTTCATTAGAAAGACTGCTGAATTCTAAGCATATGATTCTAAGCACGCTTGAATGATTGCGTGCACTTCAGTAATGGCGTGCGTTTTCCTTGTTTTACTTTTGCTTTGTGTTTTACGTTTTATTAAGATAAATAGCCAGCTTCTAAGTTGGGGATCGCTAGTTCAAAGAATTTAATTGTAGCAAATTTACTTTATACTTGTACGATGTCTATTATTTGTCCCTTGTTGTTTTTAATCAATTTCACTTTACTTTCAATCACTTTCACACTTACAATTGTGAACTGCTGAGAACCTTTATGTTTAGGGATGCCATAAGGAAGCGGCAATCCAAAATAAACAGGATTGCCACTTTTAAAAGCTGTAAAAGTGTATATTATTTCAATTTTTTAATAGAATGTTAATTATAAATGTTAATAAAAACCGCCGTTTCAACCAAGTTGTTTTTGTTGAAATATGATAATATGTAAATCAATAACTTTTATGTATGTATTTATATTGAAGAACTTTTAAATTAATTTTTGAATTATTATTTTTTTTTAATAATATATTTAAAATGATTTATATAGTTTTTAATGAATTTTTAAACAATTTTATTTAATATTTTAACAATTCTTAAAAAATATTTTTACAAATTTTTCAGGTTGGCAACTAAATAATTGGGAATTTTTATTAGAAAATAAGACAATTTTTTCATGAAACGAAATAACTTTATTCTGTAATGTATTGCCCATTTTAGGTAATGACCTTTTGCCATCTTTCAGGCAGCATCATAATTCCACGTTCATAAAACTTCTGGTTTTTATCAGCAAAAAACTGAACCAGGTACGATTTGACATCATCATTATTATTGAAATTTTTACCATTCAAAGAGTTTTGCAAAGATCGAAATAAAAAGTAATCAGATGGTGCAAGGTCAGGACTATATGGTGGATGTGGCAAAACAACCCAACCAAGCTCCAATAATTTTTGCCGAGTGGCGAAAGATGTGTGTGGCCTTGCATTGTCATGGTGGAATACAACACCTTTTTGATTTGTCAATTTGGGCCGCTTTTCTTCAACTGCATTGTTCAATTTTGTTAGTTGTTCAATGTAGACATCTGGATTGATCGTTCGGTTAGGTGGTAAAAGTTCAAAGTAGACAATTCCTTTGTAATCCCACCAAACTGATAACATAACTTTCTTTTGATGAATATCAGCTTTTGATGTTGTTTGAGCTGGTTCACCTGGCTTGATCCACGATCTTTTCCGATTGACATTGTTGTAAACAACCCAATTTTCATCACCTGTTATCATGTGGAGATACATAATTTATGTGTATCATTTCATTTATGTGTGTTTAAGCAAGCGGACGTACATATTTTGTGTAAGTGTGTGTGTATTGTTATTGTTTAAGCAAGTGTACATACATAATTTGTGCGTATGTATATGTGTTTAAGAAAGTGGACGTATATATTTTATGTAAGCTGCGTGTGTTGTTGTTTTTGGCTGTTAAAATGTTCTCGAAGCTTCTGTGTATGTGTGTGTGTTGTTGTTGTTGTTGCTTAAGCAAGTGGACGTACATATTTTATGTATGTTGTTTGTGTTGTTGTTGTTTTCAGCTGATGAATCTTCTCGAAGCTTCTCGAAGCTTCTGTGTGTGTGGGTGTTGTTGTGTTTTAAGCAAACGGACATGTATATTTTGTATGTGTGTTTAAACAAGTGGACGTGCATATTTTGTGTATATGAATGTATATGTAAGTCGTTAAGCAAGTTCACATACATATACACACATACATACATAAAACTTATCAAAGTTAATCAAGCGGCGGAGATTTAAGGGGATTTTATTAACTTGAGCTAGTATGATTTAGTAGGGGGGCTAATAACCCAGATGATTCCCCACTGACACTATCACCCTAATTCAAATAATTGTTTACGTTATCACTCGATGTGGGTTTCTATAAAAATGCTGATGTTGCATGTTTTTGTTTAGATATTCTTAAAGCAGAACTCTAAGCTAAGCCAAGCTAAGCTAAGCTGATATATCATACATGCATACATTGAGCTTAACAGCGTGAAACAAGCATAGAAGTATGATCAACATAATATATGTTTACATGTTTGCATATATTTGTTGATGACGCATAGTTTTTCCAGAAATTTAAATTTTTTTGATGTTGTTAGCGACAGAACCGTCTTCCCCACTAGAAAAATGTGTTGAGGGGACTTGTTATTTTTCCAGAAATTTTATCGTACTTGCTCAAACCTGTTTCTTGATTGAGTCTTGAGGATCTTATCGTTTTTCCAAGAATTTTATTTTTGTTGATAGTGTTGTGTCTGTAGTAAGAGGGTGGGTGTGAGATAGGAGGGACGGAGATAAAGAGTTCACTTTCAACAAATTCTTTAGCATAAATATAATCAACTTTGGTTATATTATATCAGTGGCTCGTTCGTGTAACTCATATCGATCGCAGTTACCGACTCATATTACCGATTTGACGTCAATGACCTAATTCTCACCTTCACTGTTTGTTTAATAATCTGAATCGATTTTTGTTCGATTCGTTTGTTCCAAATCGATAAGCTGCCACATGTTCCAATTTCACTTCAATGGAATCTTTCAAAAAAGAGTTTGTGTAAGAAAAGTGAATCGACAAAAATTCATGCTTTTCTCGCTCACTCTGCGGCAAGTGAGAACTCTACCGATTTGTATAAATGACAGTAATGTTGTGTATACATGAAATAGTAAGTAATCGCAATTTATATGCTAAAACGGGTACTTTCGCTAAAGTTGTATTTTTAAATCATTATAATATTTTCGATTGTTTTAAAACGTTTTAGTTTTCAAGACAATGCGATTTAAGACAAATGCCCATTTATAAAAAAAAAGAAATTTTAGCAAAATAAGTATATGTTAGAGCAATGCAAAAGTACCCGAATGCAAATATTTGTGTAATTTTCATTGTACATCACAAAACTGTCAAAAAATTAACTGAAATTAAAATTTAAATTTAAGAACATCAAAAAAAAAAATAAAATTATGGGAAAAACTCAGCTATTAATCCTCATAATGGAAAGTAATATTGAGAAAGTTAGCTGAAATGATTGGTTATAAATATATATGATACATAATTAATATATTTATTTGAATAGCGAGTTAAGTCCGGACGAGTGTCTATGTTTCAGCGACGCTGACTTTTAGAGCTTATGAAGCAGCATCGGCACGTTGGAAAGGGCCAGTTTTTGACGAAGGACGCAAAGAAGGAGCGCTATATGGGAAGCTGTGTCTAGGGAACTAAATGCTATGGGTGGGTCTTTTAAAAGAGGTGGCCAATGGAAGAAGGTTAGTAAGAAATTGAATATAAGTCAACAAATAAAGGGTGGTTACATTTTAAGGGCCGATGTTGATTTTGAATAAAACACAAATTATTTAGGAAATTATTGTTATTTCTTTTAATTATGATAATATTGGTATGGTTCAATTATGTATGGAACAAAATACCGGCCAAATAGCCGCCGCGACCTCGGCGGCACACCTCCATCCGATGGTCCAAATTTTCGATGACGCTGAGGCATAAGTGAGGTTCTATGCCGTTAATGTGCTGAATTATCTCTTAGCTCTTGAATTGGTGCTGGCTTATTGACGTACACCTTTTCTTTCAAATACCCCCAAAGAAAAAAGTCCAACGGTGTCAAATCAAATGATCTTGGCGGCCAATTGACATCGCCACCACGTGAGATAACACAGCCATTGAATTTGTCGCGCAAAAGAGCCATTGGTTCGTTAGCTGTGTGGCAACTGGCACCGTCCTGTTGAAACCACATATCGCCCACATCCATATCTTCCAATTCGGGCCATAAAAAGTTCGTTATCATCTCACGATAGCGAACACCATTCACAGTAACTGCCTGACCGGCCTCATATTGGAAAAAATACGGCCCGATGATGCCGCCAGCCCATAAACCGCACCAAACAGTCACTCTTTGTGGGTGCATTAGTTTTTCGACAATCACTCTTGGATTATCATTCGCCCAAATGCGGAAATTCTGCTTATTGACGAATCCACTGAGGGGAAAATGTGCCTCATCACTGAAGATGATTTTCTTCGAAAATTGATCATCCACTGTTGCCGTTTCTTGCCACCATTCTGACCATTGACAACGCTTGAAATGGTCAAGTGGCTTTAGTTCTTGAGTCAATTGCACCTTGTTAGCGTGTAAATGCAAGTCTTTATGCATAATGTTCATCAACGACGAGCGTGAGAGGTGTAATTGTTGGGCACTACGACGAGTTGAGGTGGACGGCTCTTCAGCCACACTATCGCGAACAGCAGCAATATTTTTTGCAATACGAGCTGTACGAGCATGCACTGGTGTTTTCACATCTCCTACAAACCCAGTCTGCTCAAATTTTTGCACGATTTTTCCGATTGTACGCACATTTGGACGATTAAATTGACCGAAAATATCACGAAGTGCACGATATGCATTTTGATTTGAACGCCCATTTTCATAATAAACCTGAATAACTTTAACGCATTGCGCGATTGTGTATCTTTCCATGGTTCAAATTGAGTTAGTCTAAAATTGAGAAATGTCAAATGAAATGCAGAAAAAACTTGGCGTTTAGGTGTGGTTCACATTCAACATCGGCCCTTAAAATTTAACCACCCTTTAGTTATACATTATAAAAAAAATACCCTTTCCGATTTAGGTAGCAATATTCGATGTCTGTTGGGGGTTTCTTTATTTTGACATGCATACAATCAATAGCACCTAAAACACCGGGAAATCCAGTAGCTTCAAAAAATCCAAACTATATAAAAATTTTATTAAAAACCGCTTTAGTTCTTTATTAACAAAGTACCTTTCTTTCACCAAACGCTGATCTGCGGATGTGGTTGGAAATACAATATATTTCTTCATCAAATGATTTTCAATTGTCCTGGTGATTTGATTAATTATTGAGCTGACCATAGTCTTACTGTTTGAACACACAAAGTCTTGCCCAATATCACTCAAGAAGGATCCGGTGGCGTAAAAGTGCAAAGCTGCACAGAGCCGAAGTGGGTTTGGAATAAATGTTCTTCTTTGTCCCGTTACCATAAAAGGGCGTATTTCACCCAGTAGTTCAATTGCTGCATCTTTAGAGAATCTTAATAATTCCACAAACCGCGCTTCAAGAATGTAAAATGGATCCGAGGTGTCTCTTAAGTGACGTCTTTGAATCCGCAACATATTTCTGCGATCATGCCTTATTGCGTCCATTACAAGGAAAATGTCACTCATATTTTCTGAAACAATAAGTAATGTTATAATTTATTTATTTAAACTTCTAACAATTACTTTTTATTACCTTTTTGAGATAAAATATTTACGCACTTAAAATAAAGCAAATGAAAATAAACAGCTCTTTGTCACTTGATTCAATTTCGCAACGTTTCTTCTCGATTTGTGTTCTTTTTCATCGCGGACCAAATTTTTAACGATTAGAACGTAAACAAACACTTGTTCTCACGAAATGAGTAACTAACGATCGATACAGCGTGACGTCAAAAAAATCGGTAATTTGCCGACTTTTTTACAAGACCTTGAGTTCTGTGGTTAGCAGGACAAACAATCGTTGTTTCATATATAAATTATCTTTTTTCCCAGATACTAAACTATTTACTGTAACAAATGATACTTAATAGCCAATATGTATAGACGTTTGCAATCGTGTGAAAATGCCATGAAAGCACATCAGTAGCGGAATTCCCAAAAAGTTAACGATAATCATAGTTGTCGTTATCGGTCATTGTGCATGCACAGTTTCATAGTAAATGACGGTTTTCGCTAGTTAACTACAGCGACAATCGTCGTTAAGGCGTTTGGGAATCCCGCAACAGATTTCTTCCTCCAATGGAGACATTGGTAAATCACAAGAATTAATACCGCCTGAGTGGCTAGACCATGGGTGGGCAAACTTAATTCTAGTATGATCGACATTAATTTTTCTAATTTATCCGCGATCAACTTCGAAAAATGAGTTGAATTAAAAACTAAAAAAATTTTATTAAAGTCTTTATTAATAACAATATATTAAATTCAGTATTTACTATATTGTGCAATGTTCTTAATTGTTAAATATTTTTGATTAATTTTTTGATGTAGATGCGTGACATTCCATTTCATCGGCAAGTATTGTAAAGTGAGGTTTGTAATCACTGATGCACAATCGAATAGACGCCATTAAGTGGTCATCAGTCAGAGAGCTCCTAAATTGCAATTTGATGTTTTTCATTTGAGAAAATGCTGCTGCACATAGATAAGTGGAACCAAAAAATGCGAATATTCTCATTGACACCGATCTTAACAATGGGTATTTTTCTTCTGGAAGTAAATTCCAAAAATAATTTTCATTTGCACGTGCTTTCAGAATAATATCTGATTGTAATGGTAAAATTTCTAGCTCCAGATCCGATGAATACAGTTGAACATTCAGTTGAAGTTTGAGCAAGATTTGATGAAATATCCTCGTTATCGAATTCTCCAAAAGGAATCAAATAAATTCAAAAATTGGTTGAAAATTCTTGAGATTTGCAAATCGTCTCTCAAATTCTTGATGAAAATTTTCCAGTTCAGAACAAAACATTTCAATATTACATTCACCAGTAAGTTTAATATGTTTTTCTACATATGGAAAATATTTAAAATTTTGCATTTTTAATTGTGAAGCAAAAAGTTTTCATTTTGCCTTAAAAGCATTTACTGAAATGAATAACTCAATAATAGTTTTTCCTTTTCCTTGCAGTTGTAAATTAAGGGAGTTATAAAGGCCCATAAAATCCGTAAGGAATGCTAATTTTTTTACCCATACTGGATCTTCCAATTGTTCATGTTTTTCTCCCAATGGGTACAAAAATGCAATAATTTCAGGCAAAAGATTTAGATATCTTTCCAAAAAGCTTTCTCGACTGAGCCACCTAACATGACAAAAAAGAAGTAAATCTTCATATTCAGAGATATTGTTCTCAAGATGACTACGGAATAGACGCCTCCTTAAACTTCGCGCCCTTATCGAATAAGCAATTTTCACTGCCATATCCATTATATCATTAACATCCAATATTTTTGCACATAAGGCATTATTATGAATTATGCAATGAAATGATATGAAATCAGGAAACTGTTCATTTTGTTTGCAAAGGGCTAAAAATCCATTATTCCTACCAATCATTGAAGGTCAGTAGCCATAGCAACTAATTTATGCAAAGGCAAATTTGTTTTTTCAGCAAATGGCATAAAAGTTGCCATCATATCTGCACCTCGTGTTGTTCCCTTTATCGGAAGTATTGTTAAAAATTCTTCTTTTACGGAAAAATCGGAAAAAACCATTCTTATAAAAACAATCAACTGCGCAGTATCAACTATATCTGTTGACTCGTCAAACTGCAACGAAAAGAAATGGCAACTTTGTGTGTCATCTTCTAGTTGCCGAGTTACATTCTTATTCATATCTTCAATACGACGAGTTACAGTTCTGCGAGAAAGTTGCAAATCTTTAATTGCATTGAGAATTTCAGTCTTATTTTTAAAGTTTGAAAATAATTTCTCGCTGCCCTCAAGAAAAGCTTCCTTAAAAATTTCCGCATCGCGATAAAACTTTTTATGTTTTGCCAAAACGCATGTTATGACATAAGATGCTTCAGTAGTACTTTTGGATTGATGCATAGGCTTTTTAAACAAAAGTTGCTGTGCTCCTAATTGATTTCTTAATTCTCTATTTTTTCTTTCCTTAATTCGGTATTAACAGGGTAATCATTTTCATAATTTGTATGCAAACTCAAAAAATGTCTTTCGAGATTTCCTTTTTTAGGCAAGGCAACTGTAGCACGATATATCAAACATAGGCATTTATCCTTACACATTGTAAGAAAATAAAGCTCTTCCCATTCATTAAGAAAATGATATATTTTTTGTTTTTTTTTTTATTCTATCTGAAATTAAATATATTAAATAAAGAATATTGAGCCAAAAATTTTATTTTATCTGAGATAAAGATTTTATATTATATATTCTCTATTAGAAAACCAAAGTTAAATATGTTCAATAAATTTACTTACCCAAAAACAGAATCTAAATAATGTAAAATATAAATACACAATAGTCCGGTCAAAATAGACACAAAAAAAGGCTAACCTTGCATTAACTCGCATAAAGCTGAAAATTGGCATAGACCTTCAGTTCACGAATACAAATAATATGTGAAAAGTCCCCGTTGATCCGATGCTTGCTAAAAAAGATATTCGAGGTCAAAGGTCAAAAATATACGTTTTTTGCATTTTTTTCGTAAACGGTAAATATATCGCGAAAATGGTTAAAGTAAAAGTTGTAGATTATTAAATTTCCTACAAAAAACGTTCTTATACTTTTTTGCTACGACCCACCATTCCAGAGATATGGCGATCCCAAAAGTAGGAAGAGCCGTACTCTGCGTAATATGCACACATTTCCGCACCACCTATGAGGTGGTGTGCTCCGCGCTTTTTTTTTAACGTGGTCTCCCCGATAGGAATATTCCACCAGACGTGATTCAGTGTTTAGTGAGTATTATTAAAAAATACAATATGAAATAAAATATGGTATTATTGGAAATTATTTCATAAAATTATGTGAATTGATTTAAAAAAATTTTAATCTGACTGATAGTCTTCGAGCTCAACTTCAACTATAATGTCTTCGTTTTCTCCTTGGTTTTCTTCTACTTCTTCTTGTATATCTGTACATTGTTCAAATAAAAATTCATAAGATGATTCTTCGTCGATATCATTTAAATTTTCACCTGAGGCAATTGATATAGTATTAGAGCAAGACTGACCTTGACAATTAGTGCATGCTACTGAGCAAAACAATCCAACTTTTTTGCAGCCACAGTTTCCACTGCAACCTTTTTTGCAGTTGCAAAAAATGGTGCTCAGAAGTTTTTCTGGAGCAGGTGGGAGTAAAGTATGAATTGGCACCAAAGTATTATCTACTAATGTCCAACCCCAGTCTTCCGGATTCAATTCATTGCCTAGCCACACTTGGATTTGATAATACACTCGACATAAATGTTGGTAAGCAGCGGCAGATGTTGGTGGAAGGCAAGATAATTCTACCCTTTTATTATTTCGGGTATTTTTTACAAAACTTAAATTATCGAGACAATCAATTTTTTTTGGAGCTCCATACATTGCAAGAAGAAAGCGAATTCCATTTGAGACGATGAGTTGTGAAGAAGAATTGATGTCTTTAAATACTTCCGCGTAATTAATTAAATCATTACGTTTGTCACATAATTTGAAGACTGATGTTTTACCCCTTTTAAAAAATGCTGAAGTAGTGTCGCAGCCAGTTATTGCATGTAAAAATAATATATTTTTTTCACATTTGGGATAGGCAGATAAACTTTTCGATGAATAAATATTTGTTTGTTGTCCGGCCTTTCCAGGTTTTAAAAAATATATAATCTCATCAACTGGAACGCGCGCAGTGAGTAGTATTAATAAATCCACATCTTCACCAACAACAATAGTTAAATTTGTTGTATTAAATTGTTCTATTGCTGTTTCAATGATTAGAACATCAGCGTCGTTATCAGCTTGTTTCACTGAAATGTTTGCAGCTTTAAATTTATCACATAAAATTGAAATAAAGCGCGACTTGTTGTGAGTATTAGCCAGGAATTTTTGTTGATTGGTTGGAACAGCCATATATTCATCAAAAACAAACTCCGCAGATGAAGATGTTTTTGTAGATCGACGGTGTTGTTCTGCAGCTTTAATATTTTTTTTATTATCAGAATAACCATCAAATACAATTGTCACTTTTTGACCAAAATGTCTATGTATATACTGAACGTATTTATCAAAAATAGAGCTAAATAATTCTCCTTGATCCCACACAACGCGGTGTAAAAGATATCCACCATCAATGATGTAATTTGTATTGGTGCTGTCAATTTCAATGATCACGGGTTGAAAGCAATCATATATAGCTGACTTTTGTGTTTTACGCATTCCAATTGCATCGAAGAGTGATAATGGGTAAGGAGCTAATTCATATTCGAAGAATTTTTCGATTTCATCATCAAATGCCTTAGTGATACTCATACGTTGAAATAGCAATACAGGGTCTACAGGTACTTTCTCGTCATGAACTTTTATAGAGCTACTCATGCTTAAAATAGGGAGTACTCTATCAGCCCTTTTTAATTTTATGTTGTTGAATGTTTGTCCTGTTATTTTAGACATAGCAGCAATTCCAACTTCTCGAGCTTGATGACAATTAATTTTATTATCACCGACTACTCCACTAGCAATTGATAAGATTTTGTTAATATGAGGAAAAGGATTGTGGAATAAAAACCATTCCAAAAGTTTTTTCACGTCACTAACATCTTTTTTAACTCTTGAGTCACTTGCATCTACATGTTGATCTGTTACGTCCATTCTAACATTAGCAAGATCTTCCACTCCTTCACACACAGCATTCATCGCATGCATGCCATAAACCCATTTACTTATGACACTCTCTTTCGTGCTTCTTCCTCGAGAAATCCCTCCACTTGTCTTCATTGATTTCATCAGTGATTGCTCAATAACCATATCCGTGGAAGTTCCACAAGTTAATTTGTCGGAACGTCTTACAGTAAAAAATCCCTCTGTAAATCTCCGGTAAACACTGCTATCCATTAACTTCTCCAACTGCAGCATATCTTGCAAATATAGATGCGCCGACTTGGCATAAGGAAAGTGTCCTGATGCGTGAAAATAAGGGAGCATTTCTTTGACGCTGTTTATGTGAGCTTGCCAATCTCCCATACGCTCAGCTCTTATGAACTCTTTAGCAAGTGATACCATGCGAAAATATTGTATCCACAATTTTGCTGTAGGTCCTCGTTGTTCATATTCTTTGAGCTTGTGGTCGAACTGTTTGAGTAATACTCCGCTTATTTCATCGTCATTTTCTATATCATAATAAGTAGTGGTGTTATTTAATAAATTTTCAATTGTTGTCTTGAGATTTTCAGTTATCTCATCATCAATTACAATTTCTTTTAATATTATTGTTGCTAAAGCCAGATGAAGCAATGTATGAGCTCTAACAGCTCTCACGTAAGCATGGCCATTGAGCATTTTGTCTAGTGAATTGGGTGCATAAATTAGAGACAGCACCTCTTTTAGGCCACTTCCTTGCATGATGAAACCAATTGCTCCAAAAAATGACATGAGTAAATGAAACCCTCCAAGTCTTACTATGATTTTTGATAATTCAGATCCTTCAGGTGCTGTAGAGACGATTTGTCGAGCTTTCGCATACAGAGGTTGATCAAAAGTAATAATGCATACATCGTGACCATAATGTTTTGCATTTTCCAAAGTACAGAGTAAAGTTGTGTATATTGTATTGTAGTTACTGGCTGGTTGATGAATAAATGGTAAGAATGAAATTTGTGATGTAGAAAAATTCTTAATACTACTTGTTAAACGTTCAATATATCCATTCCAACCGGGTAGCGTTACATTCTTGGTTTTGGCATATAACCATAAGATATCAACTTTTTGGAGTGCATTTACGTCATTTTCATATTCAACATTTTGCACAGGTATTTTACTGTGAGCTACTACACCATTGTTTTGATAGAATCGTATTTTCACTTCAGCTTTTGCCGCGAAATCTTCTGCTGAATGGACTTTATTCACTCGCGATATAGGCTCTTCTAATATAAATGAATTTTTCGGAGTAACAATTTGAACGATACCCATTACGTGAAGCGTATTATGGCCATCTAAAGTATGTACATTTATATCAGCATTGTCTGCAACATACTGAATACATGTTCCAGTTTCTGGTGGTAAAATGTGAGGTGGTTTGTGAAAAACTGCGGCCGCTTCATACAACATAGTGTCAGTGTAAGATGCACACAAACCAAGAGACGAAAAAATTTCGATAAGTCTTTTTGATCCAAACCGTCGATGAAAAAATATCGAAAGACCTAATTGCAATTTTGATTTGAATGATCTAGGCCTAATAGCAGTCATAATAATATGACTAATATTTGTACACACTAATTTAAAGTGTTCTAATTTGAATCTTTTATTTTTAAGAATAAGTTTTTCTAAAAAGTATGTCAATGATTCCGGTATAACACTGTATATATCTTCAAACATTCGATTAGGCGAGGGATAATCACTATTATCAAATGTTAAAGATTGAATATCCTCTCGAATGATTGCTGCTGCAGCTTTCAGGAATCTAAACTTTTCTTCTTTTTCATTACTTTTTTTATTTTCATACCAAGCTTTGTTAAGAATATGATGCTGATTATCGATGAAACAAATAAATGTTACTTTTCCGGGTTTTTCAGTTAAAATAATTTTATTTCCATACTTCAACTTCAAACGCATCTTAATTGTTCTGCTATCTATAGTTGGAATTTCACAAATATTTTTTAATTCATCTAATGAAAACTGGCAATCATCACTATTTTCGATGTATGTAAATATTTTATCCATCGCAGAATTTATAGCTTCATTTTGAGGACGACAGCTTTTCACCCCAGTAGTGGGTCTCAAGAAGGAGTTGTAGCAATTAATATGGTACTTAGCCTCAGCAGCAACTAAATCATACACATACTCAATGCGAGCAATAACATTTTTTGCAGTATCATCAGAACGACTTCGAGCTATCTTCATAATAGATTCTTTAAATTCTAATGTAGACACTTTACAGATTTTACGTCTACACTTTTGCGGTTGTTTTTTTTCAGCCTCTTCACTTGCATTATTGCCGCAAAAAAAGCAATAGTTTTTAAAACTAAAATCAGGTTCACTTAGCTGCGCTCTAGTACGCGGTGGACTGATTTCAGACATTTTAGATGTACTAGCTTGTTCTATGTCATGCTGCCTTTTAACTGCAGCAATAGAACTCTTACGAGTATACATTTTTCGGCATTGCGTATGAATGGTTACAGATTCACTATTACTTAGGTATTCAAAAAACCCATCATTTCTCTCAACACTTGAATCAATTAAAGTTTTCATTCCACGTTCAACAACAACAATGTCACCTTCAGTCAAAGATTTACTACAAATAAAACACAAATTCGACATTTTTGTCAAAAACTATTAAACAATACAAATCGTGATAAAAAGCAGCAGTAACGAGTACGTATTTTCAATGCAAAGAAACATTCAACACTAAAAATATAGTTGACGCACAAATATTATATATGTATGTTCTTTATATATATATTAAAACTGGTTTTCAACCAACACCGTCCGAACAATAGAGTAGAAACCAGCTGCCGCTCAAGGTTATACCAGCTGTAGACTGTACATATAGATTAAATTTTGAATGTACAACAGAAACAAACAAAAAAAATTATTTTTTAACGTATAATTCCGTATGCAGGCGGCGTAGGCATCCAATCCAGTATTTCAAACGGGAATATCTCTGGAATGGTGGGTCGTAGCAAAAAAGTATTAGAACGTTTTTTGTAGGAAATTTAATAATCTAAAACTTTTACTTTAACCATTTTCGCGATATATTTACCGTTTATTTACCTCAAGCTCAAACCGTCATTCATATTGTGAAATTTGAGCAATCGAAGTGAAAAAGTTAGAGAATTTGTGGCGCATTATTAATTATAGCGCTAGCTGAAAAGTAAAATAAACAAAAAAATATAAGAAAAGAAGCAAATAAGTCAACAAATAACTTTAATTTTTGACTGGAAAAAACAGATAAAAAATATTTTTTATTTTTGATCGTAAATATATCAACCAAAACTAACTTTTATTTGTGAGTTAATTAATTTTATGTTATCAAAAGAGGACTTTTACATATATTTTTTCATTTCAAAAAAATTTAAAATTATCTAAGTATAAAACTTTGTATCCGCATCCATGCTCGCGCTGCTAAATTTATGCTTGACTGAAGCTTTTCAGTACACATTAGCAGTCAAAAACAAATATGGCCGCTGACTGTCACTCAACCACAAAAAATTTTGTGGTTGACTGTTGAATGACAAAAAAAAAATGGCCATACACGCGAACCTGCGTAAAAAGAGAGAATTTGAGCAGGAGTGACACTCATTGTCGATAATGTGTACCACGCTTTAAATATTGGGTTGCAGTAAGCTGTCCAGGGTTGCATTTTTTGATGCAAAAATATACTAACCTTTTTTTTGAGGTTGTATTCTAAGTTTCTTTCTTATCTTGTTATCTTTGATCACACCGCAAGCGCAGTATTTAGACAAATTGTATAGCATACAGAAAAATAAGTAGAAGGGTTAGTCATGTCAGTTGTACAAAAGATATTTAATTCATCATCAGCTAAATTTAAAGTAAACTTTTAAATAAATAGATTTGAAATTAACCTAGTAAATTATGTATAATGTCTGCGATCGACTGTCGAGCTGTTCGCGATCGACCGGTCGAAGAATAGAATAAGTAGAATAAGTAAATCAAAATATGTAGACATATAATTTGTTCTAGAACATTTAATTATCAAATTTTATTAGATTTATTATTAAAACGTAAAAGAATCAAACTTTAAAGTTGTTGCAAGCATACAATGAATTTTATGATTTTATCCATATGTTTGTATGGATACATATGCATACATAAGTTCTTGTTTTTTTTCATTTTTTTATTCAATCTTTTTGAAGCTAAACTGATATGCAGCGAGCATATCGACGTTAAGCAAGTGTAGAAGCATCTTCAACATATGTTTATTATTATTAAACAAGTTTGCATGCATTTGTTTTGTAACCCTAAAATTCCTAACATCAATTCATCAAATTCTACTTAACGACTTTTACTTAAATGAGTGTTGCAATAAGAATATTTATATTTATAATGATTATATCAATTAAGGATCGATGAAGGTTTAAGTGTTAGAATATTTTTTTTTTTAAATTTCATCGTGCGTGCTAACAAAACCGAAAGTCGACAGCACTGTGTCGATGAGTGGATAGAAAGAGTATTAATGAAACAAAATAATAAAGGAGTACAATTAATTTTAAAATATTTGATGCTGAAGTCTTATTAAATTTTATAAATCTCATGGAGGCTAGCATAGACCTTATTATCGTTTACTGTTTTGTTTGTTTGCGTAACTTTCAAATTTTAATTTGGCTTTGTCTATATTTATTCATATTTAAGAATAAATTGACGAAGACGAATTCAATCATATGAAGAGAAAGGGTTTATTCTCATATGATTATTTCGATTCTAACAACATGAATTTCAAAGGAAGCAAGGTGTCACCGAAAGTCGACAGCGATGTATCGCTTGTGTTTGATGACGTATTAATGAGGTGGTGAACTAGGGATAGGATCGGTAAGTGATAGAAGCAGGGTATTGTATTATAATAAATTTGTAGAATTAATAAATAGACATATGATTTGTTCTAGAATACTGATTATCATATTTTATCAGATTTATTATAATTAAAGCGTAGAAGAATCAAACATTTAAGTTGTAACAAGCAGACACTGAATTTTATGATTTTACTAAACAAACATACATACATAAAGCTTATCGACGTTAAGCAAACGTAGCAGCATACTTCAAAGTATGGTTATTATTGATGTTGTTGTTGATGATGCATGTTAACGTTAACGTTGTGAATGTAGTGCGGAGTTGGGGGTGGGAATATATTACTTACTTACTTACTTAGGTGGCCGTGACAACCCGTGTCCGGATTTCGACCGACCTCATCAGCTCTCGCCAGGCGCCTCTGCTTTGCGCGCGCCTTCTCCAATCGGATACACCAAGTGCGGTTAGGGCTTCCTCAGCTTGGTCCATCCATCGGAGGCATGGTCTCCCTCGTCGTCGTTGACCAGCGACCCTCGCTTCGAGCACCTTTTTCGCTGGAGCTTCGTCGTCCATACGATGGACATGACCCAGCCAGCGTAGTCGCTGCACAGTTATACGCCGAACTACGTCAATGTCTCCGTAGAGCTCATACAGCTCGTGGTTCATTCGGATGCGATAGTCATCGTCGACTCGAACAGGACCGAAGATTTTGCGAAGAACTTTTCTCTCGAACACCCCCAGAGCGGCTGCGTCAGTTTGCGAAACTACCCATGCCTCAGCGCCATAAAGCAGCACAGGTAGAACGAGCGTCTTGTAGAGTGTTAGTTTTGTCGATCGAGAGAGGGCTCTGGAACTTAGTTGCTTACTGAGCCCGTAGTAGCACCTATTAGCAATTATTGTTCTTCGCTTTATCTCCAGGCTGATTTCGTTGTTAGTATTAATGGCGGTGCCAAGGTATACAAACTCCTTGACTACTTCAAAGTTATAGCTGCCGGATGAAACGTGGGAGTCTAAACGCCGAGCTCCCTTGTTTGTAGACAGCATATACTTTGTTTTACCCTCATTTATCGTCAAACCCACTTTGGCTGATTCCTTTTCGATAGCGGCGAAAGCAGCGGTAACATCTCTCTTGGTTCTGCCAACAATATCAATATCATCAGCGTAAGCAAGGAGCTGGACACCTTTATAGAAAATGGTGCCATTACGATGCACACCGGCCTTTCGTACGATCCCCTCCATGATGATGTTGAAGAGATCGCAAGACAGTGGATCGCCTTGCCTGAAACCTCTTTCGGTATTGAAGGTTTCGGAGAGGTCATTTCCTACCTTGACGGAGCTGCGTGTGTTGCTCAACGTCATTCTGCAAAGTCTAATCAACTTTGCAGGTATACCGAACTCAGACATTGTTGCGTATAGGCAATCCCTTCTCGGGCTATCGAACGCAGCTTTAAAGTCGACAAAGAGATGGTGTGTGTCAATTTGATTTTCGTGGGTTTTCTCCAGGATTTGTCGTAGCGTGAAAATCTGGTCTATGGTAGACTTACCAGGTCGAAAGCCACACTGATAAGGTCCAATCAGTGTTTTTGTAATTGGCTTTAATCTTTCACACAGTACGCTTGAGAGAACCTTATATGCGATGGAAATAAGACTGATACCTCTATAACTTGCGCAGATTGTAGGGTCTCCTTTCTTAAGTATAGGGCACAGTACACTGAAGTTCCAATCGTCGGGCATGCTTTCTGCTAGCCATATTTTGCTGATGAGCTGATGCATGCGCCTTATCAATTCATCGCCGCCGGTTTTAAACAATTCAGCTGACAGGCCGTCAGCACCCGCTGCTTTATTGTTTTTGAGTCGTTGGATAGCAACTCGAACCTCTTCATGGCTAGGTGGTGATACTTCCACTCCGTCATCGTCGATTGGTGGCACTGCACTGTGCTCTCGATGGGCGGCATTGGTGGAATCGTCGCCATTAAGTAAATTGGAGAAGTGCTGTCTCCACAATCTAAGCACACACTGTGTATCCGTATTCAGATCTCCATTTTCGTCTCTACAAGTGGTGGGAATATATAAAAAAAGTTAAATGAATGAATGAAGTTTTTTCTTTTATTGCTGTTAAGTATAGAGTTCCATAATCATTTTATTTATTTATTTATTTATTTAGCCAAACAAGGGAAACTTACTTATGCTAACAGGTTTTTTATTTTACTTATTATTATTTTTTTTTTCTTCATTTTTTCTCTTAATTTTTTCTCCTTTCCTTGATTTTGATGATTGAAGGGGCTTATTCGTTGCAGGCGTGATCCGCCCACATCGCTGACATTTTTTTAAAACATGTCAAAAAAAAAGAGACAAGGAGAGGTGAAAAAGGGAGGGGTCTTATAATTATATTAAATTATACTTAAAAACATGAATGTGGGAGTGATCATGGGAGTGGGAGTTAGAGATAGGAGAGTATTTACAAGAAATAGGGCCATTGGAAAAATTTGGTTTAATGGTGAGTAATAAGGGAAAAAATTAGGGTGGGAAAAGGTGTTTAGAAAGGGAGCGCCTGAACACGGATTTTGACATTGATGGTGAGTAGTGTTCGCTTTTATTATTGAATATTTTCCAACAACTATTTAAGGGTTCGTTGTATGTCGTGCTGAGATTCACTCAAAAATCTTGTATGCCTAGTTCTCTTTATTGGTTCATTAAGTATAATCCTGCTAGAGATATATTCGCTATCGATTTTACCAGTAATGACATCGAATGTAAAGCATGAACAAAGTAATGTTCTTCTCAATGAAAGCGGCATTATGTTAAGGATTTTCAGTCTGTGTTCATACGAATGTAAGTTTCTATAATCCTGTGGATCATAACAATCCCTTAAAGCAAAAAGCAGAAATTGTTTTTGAAAAGATTCAAGTCTATCTTTGTGCACTTCAAATACTGGATTCCAAACTATGCAACAATATTCAAGAATTGGGCGCACTAACGTACAGAATAATGTTTTTGTTACCCATATATTTTTGAATTCTTTAGCACGTCTTTTTATTAATCCAAGCAGTTTATTTGCTCTGTATATAATATGATCCAAGTGTAGGTTAAAGCGGAGTCTGCTATCAAGGATAACGCCAAGATCTGCAATGTGGTTAACTCTTTTGAGTACGACACCGTTAAGCACATAATTGCTATAAGTTATTTCGTTTTTACGGGAAAAACTTATGACGTAGCATTTATTTACATTTAAAGAAAGCTGTTATGACTACACCAATGTTCCAGAGATAGAAGCGTATTCTGAAAAAACAACTGACTCCTCTTCTGATTTAATGACATTGTACATTTTTAAGTCGTCTGCATATAAGAGATGTGGAGTGCTATTCAAAACTTCTGATATATCTGCTATAAATATGTTGAAGAGAAGTGGCCCAAGGTGGCTGCCTTGTGGTACGCCCGACGAAGCAACAATCTTTTAAGATAGAATACCCTGAAATTTTACGTATTGGGACCTTTCACACAGATAGGACTTGAGCCAATTCAGCAAGGAACCTGAAATGCCGAATTTTTCAAGTTTTATATTTAAAATTTTGTGATCGACGCGATCAAAAGCTTTACTAAAATCAGTATAGACTGCATCTATTTGATGTCCTTTTTCCATTTTAATAAGATTTTCCGAGGTCATGGTTGTAAGATTTGTAGTGGTTGATCTACCTTTAAGGAATCCATGTTGTTGAACATTTAAACGTGGATTAATTAGGTCTGTAAGCTTGGAACAAACAATTTTTTCGAATAGTTTGGGAATAGCCGATAATATTGAAATGCCCCTATAATTTTCAACATCTCTTTTGTCACCGTTCTTATAAATTGGCGTAAGATGAGATTTTAGTCAAAACAAGTATTAATAACTGAAACTTTAATTTAAAAAATTTGTTTATCAATTTTTTCAATTTTTCCTTAACCCTACAGTGCATGAGTTTTTATTTAGTTTTAAAAAAAATATTTTCTAAAGAGATTTACTTCTCTAAGCACAGTAAACATTAGAAAAGGTTGAAAAAATCACAATCATACACGATTTTGTAAAATTATTGTATGTATCACCAGTGATACACTATGCAGTAACAGGTAATTGAGTTGATCCAAAATAACAAAAAAAAAATAATAATTATTAAGTCGCAAAAAGTCAAATAATTTAATTTTATTCAAATGTAAAATAAATTTACTTAGCTACAGTATGTACATATATAAAAATAAATTATAAATTCAGTTTGTCGAAAATATTGAGTTGTACATTTATGAATTGTGAGCATGAATTATGAATAATGAACAAAATTTACTTGTTGGAATGAAATTCTGTGAAGCAATTCCTGTTTTTTTGGAAACACAAATTAACGTTACATTTCTCACATACGACAAATGTAAGCGAGGAGCATTTTGGATTTTTACATCTTTGTCTGTCATCTTTCCATGCTGGCCAATGAGCAACGTTATCCAAACGAATATCAGCGGGTGGATAGTGAGTTGAAGATGCCTTCTGCCTTTTCGAATCGATTGCAGTCTCTATTTTGGCAAGGGATAGTCTGCCTTTTCGTTTCACAGTACCAACCTTACACAAGCTTTCAGCTACTTCTACTCGAAAATCCAACAATGGCAGAGGTTTTTCTTTGTTTTTTTCTGCAAATGATCGCTTATATAATAGCCATGAATTTACTAAAGTAACATCTAACAAGTGGTAGAATATTCGTATGTACCATTTTTTTGACCTAATTTGGATTTTATATCTGCCAATAAGACTATCAGTCATATCAACTCCGCCCATAAACTTGTTGTATTCTTTTATTATATTTGGGCAATCCAAAGTTACAATTTTCTTAGATTTTTTATCAAATCGTTCAGCTGTTTGTAAGGGGTCTATCCCTGTGAATGTTGAAAGTAAATGTACGAGTTTATTGTCTTTCCATACAACAGATGCCATTTCAACATCATCTACACAAGTACAAAATTGATCAGAAGCGCCGCGTTTTTTATTTTTCATTTCCACATCAGTAGGGAGTTTGCAATTTGGAAGACGATTTCTTCGAACTGTTCCAACGGTGTATATTCCCTTTTTAGCCAACTCGACAACCAAAGGTAAACTTGTATAATAGTTGTCGAAATATATGCGATAATTCTCATTTCTTGGGACATGGCGCAGTAATCTGACAACAATATTCGCTGAACAGCCAAGATCTGGTTCATTAGAGAGTCGTTTATCAAGATCATTCTCCTGACCAGTATAAATTTCAAAATTATATGTGAATCCTGATATTCCACTTAAAACAAATAACTTATAGCCCCACTTATGAGGTTTGTCGGGTAAATATTGTTTTAGATAGCTTCTGGCTTTTGTTGAACACAACTGCTCATCAATTGACATACACTCTTCATATGGCACTCTTTGAAATGCTTTTATTAGCGACGTTACAAGTGGTCGTATTTTAAATAACCGATCATGTTCTGAATGATTTGAATTAATCATTTTAGTGTTGTCGTTAAAATTAATGAATTTCCTAATTTTTTCAAAATGGTTAACTGTCATTGTTTCTTTTATCAAATCATTCCCAATGACTGGCGACCAATATTTCCTGGTATTCGAAATGTGAGTAACAGACATCAGTACACAAATGCCAATGTACTGACTAACTTCAGCCTTTGTCATTTTGATGGAATGAGCTGGATCCAATTGTGATGAATATAGCATAGATTGTTCGACAATACTTTCCATCAATTCGTTACTCCAAAAATACTTAAAAAAATCAAATGGCGTTTCTAAATTTAATATATCAGGCGGAAGAGTAGAATTTCCTTTGAAAGCTAGCTCATTTGTTTTATTTGGAAAATCTTTACGTTTCCATACGATTTTCGCGAACTTATTTTTTAAATCTTTTGCAGCTGTTCTAAGGTCCACATAAATATTTGTATCATCTTCATCGCTATCGGTATCATCTTCGATCGGTGGCAACATTTGAGGATTAATACATTAAGTTCACACTCCGAGTCAAAATCATCGAAGTCATCTTCGCTATCGTCCCATTTTGCCAAAATATCCTCAATATCTTTATTATTCTTCTTATACATTACACTGAAAACCAGAACAAAATTACAATACTTTTTGCAACACACTGCATGGTGTATCAACTATGATAGATAATCTTCTTTATGATTTTCAATGCAAATAAAAACGAATAATACAACAAAAAGTTATATTATTATCAAAACAGTACTTTTTTAATAAGGTTCTTTTTACTAACCTTTTATATTTATCCAAAATTTAATTGAAATGATAGCTTTGCTTCTGCACTTTCAACACTTTTATCGCTACTAAAAAAATTTATTGTTTTGTCACCTCGCACTGCTACACTACAAAATAGTTTTAACGGGCCTCTTTTTTTTGTTGCGTAAAGAACTGTTATAATACGAACAAAAGAGAAACTTTAACGAAATTTACAGCGGTACTCATATTATTGTAATTCAATTAAGCAATTATGTATCACTGGTGATACACTATGCAGTGTAGGGTTAAGATGATAATACTAATAATAATATAAAAATCTTAATATATAGGGATAATGAAAAATGAATTTTGATACTATTACTCCTCCACTCCCCCAACAAAAAAACTGTGGGAGGAGGTGTCATAGTATCAAAATTTTAGTAAATGAGTCTCTCTATCCTAATGACCTCTATACAACATTTGCGTAGAGTGTCAGGGTTGGGGAAACGTTGTAGTATGGTAATTGCATCCGTTAGATCTGTTGGAACGTTATCGTCCCAACAGTTCTCACATTAAATATAGAGGTATCGCTCTAAGAACTCTAGAGGGCTAATGGTCCATCACCATAGACCCTCGTCTTCTACGGCTATTGCATCATCTATCTCTTGATGCCTATGCAGAGATAGATATTTGCAATATCCTGACCCAATATAGCTTATCGTCTCAGACGAAGCTTGTAGGATCTAGGAGCTGAAAAGAAAAAATATTAAAAATAAGTTTTTTTATTTAATTTTTGCAAATAAATGCAAGTAAGCTTACCTCGATGGTAAGTATGTCGATTCATGGTAGTATGTCGGCATTGTCGCGTCAACCGCATACATAGTAGTAACAAGTGCTTTTTTCTTCTGAGGCATAGATATTCCTCCATCCAACACTCATTATGCCGTTTCAGTTGTTCCATGCGAAACAACTGAAAGGCCTTATAACTCTCTTCTAGATTATTGCTGTTGTTGTTGTTCATTATGTATTGAAATTTGAAGTTATGTATTGAAACGTAGTACAAGTTTAAATATCAAAACGAACTGATAATATAAAATAATTTTGTGTGTTCTTTTATTCTCAATTTTAGTCAACAAACATAAGGGAAAAATAGATTTTATCAGGAAAAATTCTTACTAGCTATAAAATTTAAAAATTTTTTTTGTCAGGATTAATTCTTATAAAACTATAAAAATTCAAGTTTTTGTTTATTTTCTTTCACTTGAAAAAATGTTGTAACAGAAAAAATAAATCCTAATCAGAGGGAACGACAAAACTAAGTCTCCCTCAATCGAAAAATGCTGAAACGAGAAAATTGAGTCTTCCTTCAGTTAAAAAATAAAACTGCAAAAAAAAAAAAACTAATCAGAGGAAATGATAAAATTATTTGTTTATCGACAGCTCAACTTAATGCATTCATTTGTTAAAAAAACAAAATATAACCAACATTTTTTTCTCACGAAAACCTCCATGTATAATATTCTTATTCTTATAAAAGAGAAAAAGAAGAAAAACAAGAAACGAGTGGAGTTCTATAGAAATATTTCTTTATTATGAAAAAAAAGGTTTATAATTTTATAATTGCAAGCAACCAAAGAGATAAGATGATTTAATATTCAGATAATTTTAGATACCTTATATGTAATCACATATACTTTTAACTTTCTATTACTAAATCCCAACAGCTACCCTATACTGTTTGACTTAAAAATCTATAACCTCAGATGAAATAATTTCAGTTTTTAGAGTGTTATTGTTGAAATCAATTATTAGAATAATTAAGTTATCAATGTCTTTTACACTAGCTTCTTAGAAAAAAAAAGTCTATATCTTCAAACTCATATGAACCTTCTGATACTATAATAATATAAGAACTTATGTGAAATAAATTGTTATAACCATATATATATATATATAAATGGAAATCGAATTAAATGCATCAAAATCGATAAGTCCACAAACATATTTTGTAGACAGCTCAATTGAAGGAAAAATTTTTTTTGCAACCTGAGTTGTTATGGTTCCGCTTAAAGAGATTGCTTTTATCATTACGGGTACTCGTTGTGGACTAACGATCGCCATAAGTTATCTGCTTAGTAAAAGCTGTTGTTGTTCTCTTTTCCCAACATTAAATACTAATTATTTTAAAAATTATATAGTATCTCTTGTAGTCCAAATCCTTTTTTATATGATTTTAGGAACATGACTTTTCCAATACAATAGCTTTCGTTTGAGCAAATAATTAAATATCAAAGCATATTTGTTTCTTCAATATCTATGATTGTAATCTATCACATGAGTTATCTCTTTGATAAAATTTTTTTGATAAAACTCTCGACGATATATCATTTTTTTTAAATCTTTGTTGTTTGAGTGTTGTCTACAAGCAGCATCCAAATAAAAATTGACTAGTGATAACGCCCCGAAAATCGGTGTACTTCCCTACTTCGCTTTGGAAATCACACTTTCTCATTCACATTGCAGCGATTCCGGGTCTTAAGTATTTTTACCATTTTTCATTTTTAAACGCTCATATCTTCTAAACGCTATCACTTCTCAAAAATCTAATAATTTTCTGCTTACCTACACCTCAAGACCTTTCTAATGATATATCAATTGTTACTGTAGCATTTTTAGATTCCCTAGAATAAGGGGACCCTTACAGGAATAAATATATAGAAGAGTGTTCTTAAAGATTTATGCAAGTCTACTCTTATTCTCTTATTTTAACTCTATTCTTAGTAAGCCGATGAAAACAACGGCTCCAATAGAAGAAAGAGAAAATATTGAAAAACAGAGCAATTATTAAAAATTCGTGCTGATTGATAGAACAAAGAAACGTTGAATACTTTCTCTTGCGAGCTTCTACCTATAATTCGCTCCGAATTATTCAGCGAAAGCGCATACTCTTGCACTCAGCCATGATTATGCCTTAAAAAAAAGCCATATTCACTTTGAAATTTCCTTCATCTTGGTATCATTTATTTGATTTAAATATTTTAAATATTTATTCAAAGTTTATTGTAAAACTTCATTAATATTTTTTATGAACTGTTACCAAAGTAAAATATAAAAATAAATGTAAAAACTGGATCAAGAAATGGCTAAAATATTCGCTTTATATATCTTACTTTCTCAATCACATTAGAGCGAATTCGTGTCTTAAGTCTTTTTGCCATTTTTCCAAATTTAAACGCTCATATCTGCTGAACGCTACCACTTATTAAAAATCTAATAATTTCCTTCATACCTACAGGTCATGACCTTTCTAATGATATATCAAATGTTGCTGTAGCGCTTGTAGATTTGCTGGAATAATGGGACCCTTTCCGGAATAAATATATAGATGCCTTGATCACCTCTAGCTAAGTATTTATCTTGTTTTGTACCAGGTCCATAAAACCGATATCCAGGCAAGTGAAGGTAAATCGGAAGTTTGTTGATTATTTTATTTTGTTGATTATTTTACTTAGAATACCTTCTCCAACAAAGGATGGATGGATGGCGACTGATTTTTTTTTCTTTTTATAGATAAGGCATACGGATTTATACTTTATTGATTAAAGCATCAGAATAAACTGATTGAAAACAAGTAAAATGAACCGTTTTATATGTTGTGGTGTCAGTAGTTGTCATAATGCGCATTTTAAAACAACATAAACAGTTGACGTAAAGAATAATGACAGTTCACTGATACCGAACTCTATTCGAGCTTTTATTGTGAAATCTTCAAATTTTGGGAAAACAAATGCGATTATCGATCTTATTGAGAGTCTTAATGGACTAAAATTTTAAAAAATATTTATGCATGCTCAATCAGTCTAAATTGAAGTAATTAGAATACCTAGTTAAACCTTTTAAAAAGATACCTTTTTCAATATTATCCAATAACTATGATGTCCTTTCACCGGAAAAAAGTGCAATCATTGAGTATTGATGATATAATGAATGAATGAATTAAAATACTAATGGAGTATGATTTATTCAATAATATTTCATGCTGGAGTTTGATTAAATTGTATGAATATCATATGAAGAGTACCATAGACCTTATCAAAAATATTTTAAAATCAATACAATAAAAACAACTGAACTGATTACATCACAACTTTTATCTATTAAACTGATAACATTATACAGATAACTGCTAAACTGAGCTGTATCTGTTAAACAGCTAATTACTAAAATGATCTGTACCTGTTATTAATCAACATCAACACACACAAAATATGTATGTATACTTGTTTTATTAAAAATAATACATACAGCCCGATTCTGTGCACTTGATAAATTCATTTTCATATTCATATTCATATTCTGTCACCAAAAAAAAAGCTTCTTCATTGACAAATTTGTCAATATCTCATTTGTAATTGACAAATAGCTTTACTTTATTGTTGCTTCAAATTTACACAGTTGTGGGCGCTTGAGGTAAATATTAACGTAATAATTATTTATTTGATACACATTTATTAACTTTTGTGGAAATTTAGGAAAATGGAAGAAGAAGTCCTTTTGTTATTGCTGCTATTAGAGGATGAAGAAAATGAAGAAAAAAGAAGGCGTAGATGTGAATTACGCAGATTGTGGGATGCTAGTGATCCTTTTACCCTGTCGGTAAGCTTACTTCTTTCCACTTCGCTGCTGTCCGAGTTGGACCTCCTAAGGCTAAATCCACCCTCCAGCTCGTTCCAGAGCTCCTGCATTTGCCGCGGCGACTTCTGGCATTTTTTTCCAGCTTGCAATTGTGGTCGCTCGTGGCAAAAATTAACATTAAATTGCAGCTGCTCCGATGTGGCACGATCATATTTCGGTTTCTTATAAGTTTGAGTTATTTTACACAAATATTTGATAAAATCAAATAAACAAAAATACTTACCATATTCGTAATCCATATTCGTAAAATTTTATGACATATTTTATAAAATCAGCTGTCAATAGAAGTTCACCTCATGTGGTGAATTTCGAAAGCTTTTCATTTATCAAGTTTGTTGCAGAATACTAATAAAGCTTTGGCTTGATAAAATTCTTTACAAATTTTATTGATAAATTGCTTGTCAAGAAAACGCAGCATAGGGGTGATAGTATACACAAAACATGTACGTCCACTTGCTTAGACATACATACATATGCACAAAATATGTACGTCCACTTACTAACCCTGTAGGAAAATCAACTAATTTAAAAGTAGTTTTTTGTCAACCACAACTAGTTGAAATTCTGACTTTTTTTCCATAGAACGAACTAACATATTTTGTATGGTGATGTCCGCTAAATAAGTCAATAGACTTTCGTCTGCATATATTTTAAACTACTTGTTAAGCTAATTAAATTTAAATTATTTTTTTAATTACTTTAAAATAACCAATTGAAAACTATTTAATATTCCACTTACTGAAGATGAATATAAAAGCATAAAAAATTAAAATTTCTATGCATCAAAGAGATCATTTATTTGACTGTTTTGAAAAATACATAAATCATGCCAAAAAAATCATGCCTGGTCGACACAAATAAATTCTGAAATATAAAATCTGAAAAAAATGTATACAAAGTTAAAAGTGATCAGAGTTTTTTAATGGGAAATTGTGAAATGTCGTTCTTTGTGGTGTTTTAATTGATTTTAAAATAATTCAAAAGTGATTCATGCCAAGCTTCATTGCCAGTTAATTCAAAAAAGGACTAGTAATTACATTCAAGGAGCGCAACAGAAGTACGCTGCGATGGTAGATATAATTTCATTATTCCTTTCTTCATTGGACTATTTCTGCTTCCAACAGGTGATAGTTCCAGAAGCTGGAGGAACTCTGCGCTTATATGTGAGCATGCGTGCCACGGAAGCAGTTTACAAAAACGGGCACGCCACTGCCTGGGTACATGAGCGAAGGTGCCGATCCAATTGATCGGAATTGTGTGGATACTGCGCCTGTTATTTAACACGAGCCAGCTTTTTGATGCTTCATTTAAAAATATGAGCTAAACAAGCGTGTCAGCGGGATTTTCCACGCTTTGCAACCATTAATCATGGTTAATGGACACACCGATATTTTGCTTAGTGCTTCTTTTAAGTGTCAATCAAAACGAAGTGATGGAGCAGACTCGACGCTACGTAGGGAAAGGCGAGCGTCTTTACTACTGAAGTGATGGGGTGTTTGCTGAATGGTTAAGCAATGTATCAATTTCCGTACAGAGTCCAAATTGTGCAATGTTTGCTAAAATCTACCTTTTTGTAATTTGAATGTCTTAAATAATAAAGAATTTTTAATCGTTTCACAGGGTTTTGATTCAGTTTATCAGTTTTAAAGTATGTTTACTTTTAAAGTATGTTTATTTTATGTCGTAAATAAAAAAAATGTCTTTTTGAAACAAAATGTTAGTGAAGCCTAAAGTTCAAAATATTCGATTAAACATGGTTAAATATATATAAACTTGTAATCTAATAAAAATTTGCAGTTAACACATGTCAAAATCAGAGTAGTAGCCGCCTTAATATAATTCAAAGTAGTTTATCAACCACTTGTTTTTAAGTAGTTTTTCAATTACTTCATATATAATGCAATAAAAACCATTTAGAATTGAAGTGGATGCCGTCTTAATATAATTCAAAGAAGTTCATATACTAGTTTATTTTAAACTAGTTTTTTAATTAGTTGTTTTTAAAAACAACTTAGTTTGTTCCTATAGGGAAACAACTATAAAAAGGTGGTGTGGCATTTTTTTTATACTATTAGTGTTTTTTTTTTTTTTTGTTTGTACAAGTGTACATACATATTCAGCTCTAATTAGAGCCAGCTCTAAAAAGATTTTTAAGCATAAGCTTAGCAGAGGCTACAGCTGCTACTAAATTAAAAAGCTGACGATAAAATTAAGTATCAGTTTTTTAGTAAGGCTGATTATTTGTATATGGTATGTCTATTGTTGCTTACCCTGTAGGAAAATCAACTAATTTAAAAGTAGTTGATAAAGTAGTTTTTTGTCAACCACAACTAGTTGATATTCTGACTTTTTTCCATAGAACGAACTAACTTATTTTGTATGGTGATGTCCGCTAAATAAGTCAATTGACTGTCGTCTGCATATATTTTCAACTACTTGTTAAATTAGTTACATTTAAATTAAAAAATAATTTGCTTTAAAATAACCAATTGAAAACATTACTGATGGCCAAAAGTTAATAATATTTGATGAAATAACATGGTTGAATATATATAAGCTTGTAATCTAATAAAAATGTTCAATTAAAACATGCCAACATCAGAGTAGTTGCCGCCTTAATATAATTCATAATATAATTTATATATATACGGGCAACGGCAAACTGGCATCCGTCAGTTTGACGGCTAATTTGAGCGGAGGGTCACTCCATAGACCTTAAACATGGAATGTGCGCAGGGTTTGGGTCCCGCCACATTACTACTGCCCAATGAAAACTAAACCAGCCTCGGATAAGAACCCCAATTACGTTGACGACCACCGCAAACGAAAAACGGACAATGATTTACGGATATGCACCTGGAATGTCCGAACCCTTTATAGGGAAGGTGCCATTATCCAACTGGCGGAAGCCCTCAAAACGATAAAGGCTGACATCACCGCCATCCAGGAAATGCGATGGAAAGGGCAAGGCTGCTCTAAACAAGCACACTGTGATATCTACTACAGCTGCCATGCGGAGAGGCGCGAATTTGGATGTGGATTCGTTGTTAGCCGGAAACTACGTCACCTTGTTTCCCGGTTCACACCTGTCAACGAAAGATTGGCCACGATCCGCATCAAGCCCAAATTTTTCTCCATCAGCCTTATTTGCGCGCACGCCCCGACGGAGGAAAAGGACGAAGCCGTCAAAGACGCTTTCTACGCTAGTCTTGAGGACGTATACGACCACCTTCCGGTCCATGACGTGAAAATAGTCCTCGGCGATTTTAATGCGAAAGTCGGAAGGGAAGGCATCTTTGGCCCCACTGTCGGTCAGTTCAGTCTTCATGAGACCTCCACGAACAACGGTCTAAGACTGATCGACTTCGCTGCGGCGCGAAACATGGTAGTTAGTAGCACCAGATTTAAGCACCTCGACATCCACAAGGCCACCTGGCTGTCCCCGGATCAAAAAACGCGAGACCAAATTGATCATGTTGTAATCGACGGAAGGCATGCCTCTAGTGTTCTAGATGTGCGTACATTTCGGGGGGTCAACATTGACTCCGACCATTATCTTGTTGCAGCTAAGATCCGCATGCGATTATGCAATGCGAAGAACATACGCACAGGAATGCAACGAAAGCTAGATGTCGCTAAGCTGCAATTACAATGGACTGCCGAAGCCTACTCCGCTCAACTCTCGGTTAAGCTCAACCAACCAACCTCTGGACCCGACGACGCCGACGGACTTTGGGCGCATATATCCCACTCCATGCGTGCTGCCGCTGAAGAAGTCATTGGTTTCCGGCGCCCGCAACCTCGGAACCAATGGTATGATCAGGAGTGTCGCATTGCGACTGCAGTAAAAAACGCCGCTTATAGAAAAACGCTGCAGTCAGCTGCAACGCGAGCCATGCGAGAAAACTACCGCGAAAAGAGGAAGGAAGAGAGGCGCCTTTTCAGACGCAAGAAAAGAGAGCAGGAAAAGCGTGAGCGTGAGGAACTAGAGGTGTACCAGGGCAAGAAGGATGCACGAAAATTCTATCAACAGGTTAAGCGTCTAACCCAAGGTTTCAACCCCGGAGCATCCACTTGTAGAGACGAAAATGGAGATCTGAATAAGGATACGCAGTGTGTGCTGAGATTGTGGAGACGGCACTTCTCCAATTTACTTACTGGCGACGATTTCACCAATGCCACCCATGGAGAGCACAGTGCAGAGCTACCAATCAACAATGACGGAGTGGAAGTACCACCACCTAGCCATGATGAGGTTCGAGTTGCTATCCAACGACTCAAAAACAACAAAGCAGCGGGTGCTGACGGCCTGTCAGCTGAATTGTTTAAAACCGGCGGCGATGAATTGATAAGGCGCATGCATCAGCTCATCAGCAAAATATGGCTAGAAGAAAGCATGCCCGACGATTGGAACCTCAGCGTACTGTGCCCTATACTTAAGAAAGGAGACCCAACAATCTGCGCAAGTTATAGAGGTATCAGTCTTATTTCCATCGCATATAAGGTTCTCTCAAGCGTACTGTGTGAAAGATTAAAGCCGATTACAAAAACACTGATTGGACCTTATCAGTGTGGCTTTCGACCTGGTAAGTCCACCATAGACCAGATTTTCACGCTACGACAAATCCTGGAGAAAACCCACGAAAACCAAATTGACACACACCATCTCTTTGTCGATTTTAAAGCTGCGTTCGATAGCCCGAGAAGGGATTGCCTATACGCAACAATGTCTGAGTTCGGTATACCTGCCAAGTTGATCAGACTTTACAGAATGACGTTGAGCAACACACGCAGCTCCGTCAAGGTAGGAAATGACCTCTCCGAAACCTTCAATACCGAAAGAGGTTTCACGCAAGGCGATCCACTGTCTTGCGATCTCTTTAACATCATCATGGAGGGGATCGTACGAAAGGCCGGTGTGCATCGTAATGGCAAAATTTTCTACAAAGGCGTCCAGCTCCTTGCGTACGCTGATGATATTGATATTGTCGGCAGAACCAAGAGAGATGTTACCGCTGCTTTCGCCGCTATCGAAAAGGAATCAGCCAAAGTGGGTTTGACGATAAATGAGGGCAAAACAAAATATATGCTGTCTACAAACAAGGGAGCTCGGCGTTTAGACTCCCACGTTTCATCCGGCAGCTATAACTTTGAAGTAGTCAAGGAGTTCGTTTACCTTGGCACCGCCATTAATACCAAAAACGAAATCAGCCTGGAGATAAAGCGAAGAACAATAATTGCTAATAGGTGCTACTACGGGCTCAGTAAGCAACTAAGTTCCAGAGCCCTCTCTCGATCGACAAAACTAACACTCTACAAGACGCTCGTTCTACCTGTGCTGCTTTATGGCGCTGAGGCATGGGTAGTTTCGCAAACTGACGCAGCCGCTCTGGGGGTGTTCGAGAGAAAAGTTCTTCGCAAAGTCTTCGGTCCTGTTCGAGTCGGCGATGACTATCGCATCCGAATGAACCACGAGCTGTATGAGCTCTACGAAGACATTGACGTAGTTCGGCGTATAACTGTGCAGCGACTACGCTGGCTGGGTCATGTCCATCGTATGAACGACGAAGCTCCAGCGAAAAAGGTGCTCGAGGCGAGGGTCGCTGTTCAACGACGACGAGGGAGACCATGCCTCCGATGGATGGACCAGGCTGAGGAAGCCCTAACCGCACTTGGTGTATCCGATTGGAGAAGGCGCGCGCAAAGCAGAGGCGCCTGGCGAGAGCTGATGAGGTCGGTTGAAACCCGGACACGGGTTGTTACGACCAACTAAGTAAGTAAGTAAGTTTATATATATTTAACCATGTTACTTCATCAATTATTTTGTACTTTAGGACATCAGTAATAGTTTTCAATTGGTTATTTTAAAGTAATTAAAAAAAACAGTTTAAATATAACTAATTCAACAAGTAGTTGAAAATATATGCAGTCGAAAGTCAATTGACTTATTTAGCGGACATCACCATACAAAATATGTTAGTTCGTTCTATGGAAAAAAGTCAGAATTTCAACTAGTTGTGGTTGACAAAAAACTACTTTATCAACTACTTTTAAATTAGTTGATTTTCCTACAGGGTCATGCATCCCATTGCTTTTGCATTAATGTTGGTGAGAACAGCCACTGAAGTTACGTTGTGCTTCTTTGTGCCTCATCTTCTAACAGACTGCGTTCGTTCTTCCCATACAAAAAACAGCCCAATCTCACTCTGTTCATTACGAGTGAAAACAAGAAATGAAGAGCCGTTGAGCAACGACTGCAGTGAGGGATAATAAGCAATATATTTTCAACAACCATCATTCAGGCGATAAAGCTCAGAATTCATGAATTCGTTGGCGAAATCATGAATTCGTTGGTAAATTTGAATAATTGCAATTAAAGTGTGTGTTTCGAGAAATGTGTGTGGAAAGAAAACATGCTTTTTCTACGCCATTAAATGTTATTGAAAATGAAAATAATTTTAAGGTGTCATTTGTTTAATTGTGTTTGTTGCATTACTTTCGTATAAGAATATTATTTAAGATGTCTGTTTGCTCTTGAAATTTATATTGGAAACGACTTTGCGCAATGTGCAAAAATTATATATTGGACATTTAATATGGACATATTTAAAGAATTTTGAATTTTTTTAAAATTTTTAAAATTGGGGATGATGGATTTCGGTGCAACTTAAGCCAAAAAAATGAGGAAAGAAAACGGCACTTAAAACAAAACTATGCTGAGAAGCGGATAGACTTGTAAATATAAAATGCCTGCATACGGAAAAATAAAAAATGTAAGCTATAAATGAATTCTGGCACTTATTTTTTTGGTGGGACTATGAATTAATTATATATAAAAAATCATATCAGCCGTATCACTTAATACGGGTAATATTAATATTAATAAATATTACTAATAATAATATTTTAAACGTATCACTCATACGGGTTGACCACCTCCGATGTTGCTCAAACTTTCCGAATTGAATCTTCTTATGAAAAAAAAAAACACTAATTTGAGTACAAAATTGCTTACATTTTTTTCAAGTTTTTGCGTAACATTCAAATTTGGTCAAAATGGGAGAAAAAGTGAAATTGCCTTACTCTTGAAAAATCATATATTCAACAAAACTAACTCAATTTTCACGTTTGAGGTATTTTCGAAAAGACAATAAATAATAGTTTTTTTATAAAAAATAAATTTATGTATCATTTTAAGTTTTTGAACTTCAAGGTCCAATTGTGGAAGTCATAAAAATAGGGGTTTCCCCACTTTAAAAATTTAAAAAAAATTTTTCAGAAAGTTCATTTTATTACCTTTCCATCTGCCAAAAATCATGAGGGTGTTATTTTTATTTCTATTTTAATAATTTATAAATTATCCACCTATACCACGCGATGGGAAAAAAAATTTTGTCAGTCTATTTGTAACTCACAAAAGGATTCTTCGTAGGTGTAGAAAAGTATGTTTATGTTTATATTATATATGTTTATGTTTAAATTATATGCAATTTGAGTAAATTGTCGTTAGTTACCATTTTTATTCGTTTATAATTTATAACATACAGTACTTAAAACATATTATTTCAATTCAAATTCCTCAAACTCGTTACAATATGAATACCTACGTGCGGTTATGCGATGCCGATTTATTGGTATAAAGCTATGCAACTTTTACGTCCCTTTAATGGGCTTTTAATTAAAAATTCTTCTCTCAAATGCAATTCGATGTGATTATATTCCGCGTTTGAGCAATAGCGGTAGATTACACTTTTATTTGCTCCTAGTGCCCAATCATACAAATCCTTTGCATTAGTGATTTGGTTTGAATACGGTCTCTGCATGCTAGCTCTGGTTGCATTTCACTTGAAGGCACCACCGTCGCAAGGCCCTTTACCATGTGATTTTGCAAAAAAACTCCATTCGATATCAAATCCATGTTTTTCTTTAAACTGGCACAAGGAAAAAATTTTTTGTTTTTATGTTGTGAAGCCGCTCCATCTGAGAAGAAATAAATTTTTTTGTGATGTTGAACTGTTCTCTTAAATAATCAATCAAAATTAGTTGAAATTCGTAAACATATTCAAAATTGTGATGCAAGCTTTCAGCAATGATTTATAAGCTGCGATGTTGCTCATTTTGAGCATCTTCAGTTTTGAAATATATTGCAAAAGGATGAATCGTGCACTGTGCTTTGTTTGAGTGCCATGACTGAGCCGCGTCTTGTACTATGAATGCGTAGTTTTCAGAAAAGTTACGTGAGAGTTCATAGTATGGTTGTATGGAAGTAGTATGGTAGGTGATCGTTTAAAAACTATTAAATAAATTATTAAAATAGAAGCAAAAATAACACCCTCATAATTTTTGGCAGATGGAAAGGTAATAAAATTACCCTATTTTTATGACTTCCAATATTTGATCTTGAAGTTCAAAAACTTAAAATAATAATTTTTTTATTTTTTTATAAACAACTACTATTTATTGTCTTTTCGAAAATACCTCAAACGTGAAAATTTAGTTAGTTTTGTTGGATATATGATTTTTCAAAAGTAAGGTTTCTTTTCTTTCTTTTTCTTTCATTTTGACCCAATTTGAATGTTACGTAAGAACTTGAAAAAAATGTAAAAATATTTTTACTCAAATTAGTGTTTTTATTTCATGAGAAGATTCAATTCTGAAAGTTTGAGCAAAATCGGAGGTTGTCAACCCGTAATTTACGTTTTTTTGATGCGTTTAATATGAAATGGCTGATATGATCGTTGTTTTTGTTATATTATGCGCAAAATATGGAATTTTTTAGAAGCTTAATATATCATACAGCAGTTTAATACAATTTTATTTGGTGGGTTTAAAACACTTTTTATCATGTACATTAGGGTGTATCGAACTGTATGGATTTAAGCTAATACCCAATTCCATCCCTAAATAATGAAATAGGACGGAAAGACAATGCAGAAAATAATAATTTTTTTTTTAATAAATTCCTGGTTCCCCAAATAGCGGTTTTCTATGAAAATCGTGTCTTTTTGTACTGGAGCCCATCTAACTATAATTTTTTTATAAAAAATACTATAGATATCGATTCACTATTAAAAACAACTTATGCATGCAAATTTTCAGATAGAAAAAACCATTATTTAACCTATATTCTACTAATTTTGTACTGGAACCCATCTTACAGTACAGTTTTTTTCAAAACCACCACAGATATTGATTAACCATTAAAAACAACTTATTCATGCAGATTTTCAGAGAGATCGAACTATGTACATTCAGATGTGTCAGTATAGAAATAAAAAAACCATTATTTACCATATTTTCGATTACTTTTGTACTGGAGCACATGTTAAGGTACACTTTTATACAAAAACCCCATAGATCTCAATTAACCACTTAAAATAACTTATGCATGCAAATTTTCCAAGAGATCAAACACGTACAGTGGTGGCAGGTAGAACATTTTTTCTTTTAATGAGGGTTCAGTTTAGCTTAAGTTCTTGATCTGCCTGTTATAAAATTTCACAAGTACCTGATCTGTCTATGTTCGAAGCAGCATGAGTTATTGTTTGCTTTTGCAAAAAAAAATATGGAAGCAAATTATGGAGCAAAAAAATATGGAAAAAAATGGAAGATTTCAAGCAAGGCAGTTTTTTTGTTTTCCGATTTCTTGACAAATTTTGCACTGAAGCTACCTTAGCTTAGCTAAAACACTAGAAGTTGATTATGTAACTATACCTAAAACTGATTGCCTTGAAAAATGTACGAAAAGTCGTGTGTAAACATTATATTGTTTATTTCAAAATGAATTAATTTAACAAAGTAGCTGTCATATTATGATATACTTTTTAAATTCAATTTAACAAAAATCTTTTTTTGTGCCAAATTTGGGACGCTTCGATCGTGACTCCAGAGTTGAAAACATAATTCCTTCTCGACGTGCCTTCGAAGCAGCCACGGTTGATAATTCTGTGACGAGTTTGACATGTCTTTCCGTATCTTGAATATGACAAGCTGTTTCAAAAATTTTTGGTTGTCCAAGATGGTATCACCAGTCTTTGCAAGTTTTTCGATGCTTTTGTATGACATTCTACGGGTGTTTGGTGGTTCGGTATAGTACAAATTCCAATCAATCATACTGTAGTAGTTTTCGCAATCGAACCTGATGTTTGGAAGATAATAAGTGCGAATTTGTCCGAATTCTTCTTCGGACTTCTCACGTGCTTGCAAAATTTTTGTGTAGCCCATAGATCTTATATTACCATCGTCATCAAAAATCATAGCCTGCAACAAATTTTCTGGGTGCGAAAAGTAGCAATTGTTTTTACAAACATTGTCAACAATCTTCCGATAATTTGAAGGCAAATATCTTGAATTTATTAAGAAATAAAAAAAGTAGACGCTGCCACGCGTGACGGAATACTGATATTTAATGTTGAAATACATTGGAACATACACTCGAATAATGTATGTTGCCAATTCCTGTAAGTCTTTCGTTGGTTTTGCTTGTGACACGAAATAGCCCAAAACTCTACTGGCTTTTGTGAGCCAACGCGCGTGATGGATGCGTCCCGGTTTTTTATTAGCTAAACTAGTTGAACAAATGCCTATTGCTACTGCAGTTACTATATCAAACAAATATTTTTGATTGGTACTTTCGACAGTAATACCGATATTTGGTGGCATACTTCCCTCAACAAATGGAGTCGCCTTAAAATTTACAATCTAAAGAAATAAATAGAAATAAAAAAGTATCTAAGTTAGTATATGAGAAATAATTTAAAAAAGGATTAATGCCCTACTTTGTGTAGACAGAATAACTATTTAGTAAGCACCGTATTTTCTACGTTTTCTATTGCTTTGGATATCTTGCCGGTTATTGTAGCTGGTCCAGTTGTAAACGGAGAATCAATTTTTGCAAATAAATGACGAAATGGTAATTAATTCATGTAGCATGCAAATGAACCAATGTAACGGTCTATCCAGATCAACCTCCAAACAGCGTATAATTCCATTGTTGATGCCGGTGTTTTTCACTTCGCCATCAGAACAAACACCAATTAAGTCCTATATATTGTGATCCTTTGTTTTGAAAAAGTTCAAAACGATTTCGGCAGTGAATGGTGCTGTCGAATTACCGTGAATTGGGGCAGCGCCCAAAAATTTTGAATATGGCTGCTTTAGAATGGTTAAATGGGTTTTGTCAATTATTCGCGGATGGCGCGTCATCAGTTTTCTCCAGGGTAAGGGTTTTGTCTCTTCTTTCGTCGAATGCAAAAACTTTAATATTAGAACTACAAATGTTTTCCTACATTCTTTTTCTTGGTTTGCCTCTCTTTCGCGAACATCTTTATTTTTATCGATAATTATAGGCTTCCCAGTTCTTTCGACTTTTAATTTAAAATTGGGTATCATTAATAAATCCTTTATATATTAAATTTTGTATCGATCGCATTCTAATGCAAAGTTTGGCAAACACCTTGCCGGAAGCAGGCGCTGTTTATGAGCGTGTTGTGGGGTACTAAACTCGCTTGTGCTTGGTAAGTAATCGCCTTCGCTGGTCAGCTCAAAATTGTCTCTTAAAGTGTAAGCCTCCAAGTTTGCTGATACTATTCCCTACATACGCGTTGAAATTAACATTCGACGCTCGCCATGTTGGTCAAAAAAAAAAATCGATTTGCTCTTCTAGAATTTGGTACTGAACGCTGCACAAACACTCATTACTGGCACATTTGCAATGAGCAATGTCAAATAATTCATCATTGAGACTATTTATTGAATGTGGAATATTCGCACGACTTTTATGTTTTATTCAATCCTGAAAAGTCGCAACGACTATTTTGACTTTTTTATGATTCCATTCGATTATTTAATTGGTATTGTAGTTTTTTTCCACATATCGATAATTTCATATGGGACGAGGCTAGAAAAGTTTTTCACCGATAACCTTGTTTTGATGTTTGGACGCGAACCTCACTTGATGCCAGTTGTATTCGACGCAAGATATCTGCTTTAGTTGGCAATTTTTCGTTGTTTAAAATACTCGGCTTGCCCAGAATAAAAATATCTTCTTCACAGAGAACAGTTTCAACCTCCGTTGCTATTGTTCCACTAGATGCCGAAGCCATTAAGAAGCCAGTGTTAATAATTTCATTTCTCACCATGGATTTCTTATTTTTCTTAACACACTCTGCACTCAAATGAATATGACACTTTACTTTTTCAGTATTATCTTATAATACTGAATGGTTTACTTTCGTTATTTCCAAATTTTTTGATTCCACTAAAACAGATGATCCTACATGTAGTGTATTTATTTTCTCGTACAGAAGATCCTCGCCAAAGTTTTCCTTGTTATTGTGTTTTATAAATATACTTTTTCACAAGGTTTTCCGATTTGTTTCTCTGAATGTTTAAAGAAGGCATTCTCACAAGAGACAGTTCTAATAAACTTATAATAAGCATGCCAAAACAAAACTATTTTAAAAAAAAATAAACCTTTTTAAAGATACAAAAGTTACAAATAAACCTAATAGGCAGAACAGGTACTTGTAAAATTTTATAGCAGGCAGATCAGATAAAAGAAAGAATGTTCTACCTTCAACACTGTACGTGTTTGATCTCTTGGACAATTTGCATGCATAAGTTATTTCAAGTGGTTAATTGAGATCTTTGGGGGATTTGTAAAAAAGTGTACCTTAAGATAGGCTCCAGTACAAAAGTAGTCGAAAATTCTGCAAATAATGGTTTTTTAATTTTAATGCTGACACCACTGTACATGTTTGATCTCTTGAAAAATTTGCATGTATAAGTTATTTTAAGTGGTTAATTCAGATCTATGGGGATTTTTGTAAAAAAGTGTGCCTCAAGATGGGCTCCAGTACAAAAGTAGTCGAAAATATTGCAGATAATGTTTTTTTTATTTCTATGCTGACACTTCTGAACGTAATTCGATCTCTCTGAAAATCTGCATGAATAAGTTGTTTTTAATGGTTAATCAATATCTGTGGTGGTTTTTGTAAAAAACTGTACTGTAAGATGGGTTCCAGTACAAAATTAGTTGAATATAGGTTAAATAATGGTTTTTTGTTTCTATGCTGACACTCTTGTATGTAGTCCGATCTCTCTGAAAATTTGCATGCATAAGTTGTTTTTAATAGTGAATCGATATCTATAGTATTTTTTATAAAAAAATTATCGTTAGATGGGCTCTAGTACAAAAAGTCACGATTTTCATAGAAAACCGCTATTTGGGGAACCAGGAATTCATTAAAAAAAAAAAAATATTTTCTGCATTGTCTTTCCGTCCTATTTCATTATTTAGGGGTGGAATTGGGTGTTAATTTTTCGAGACACCCTAATGTACATAATTTTTGTTATGGAGGTTTAGCAAATATAGAGTTTTTTTTAGTCAGACAAAAAGCATGGTGGAAAAATAATAAGGTGTTCTCTTCCCATAACATTTTTCGAAATGCTTTTTTGACATGCTGCCTTATTTTGACAAATTTCATATATGGTTTGATGTTTAATTGTATGAAAATGTCAAAATAAGGCAGATATTATGATCAATATAGATCCATATTCTAGAAGTTTGACACATATTTTATATTACAATATATTGATATGTAATGAGTAATGAGCGAAAAAACATAAAGCACCTATTTTGATGTTAAATTTGGTGAAGAGCGTCATTTAAAAAAAAAATAATAAATAATAATTTGGCCACCCACGACATAACAGGGTTTAAAGCAGTACATACTATTTCTACGACGCGACGTTAGTTATAAATAAAACGCAAGCAAATTCATATTGTATTAGAAGAATATTTTTAATATATATACGCGTATAAAAGACGTGTGCTATCTAGTGTTTAATCAACAATCCCTGAATAAATCTTTCAAACAAATTCTTTAATGGTGTTTTAAAAAAGCTGAGATTATTTCAATGTTTCTGAGTAACAATGATTCACAATGATTAGTTTTTGTGTTTACACACACAATAAAATAAAAATCTTAGTTTTCAAACAAAAAATATTTCATGACGTCATAGTTTAATAGCAGCAGGTTGCTGCAACTAAGACGGACAGTGAATAATAGAAGAACAACAACTAAAACTACAACATGCCTGTGAGTGGAAAAAAGCTTTGATATATCTTCGAAGAAAAGAGCTTACACCGAATAAGTGTGAATCTGAAAATTCGAAGAACTTTAGCTGCTTTTCGTATCATTTGTGTGTACAATGTATGTAATTCAGAGTAATTTTCTCTAACATTGACGAAAACAAATAGACATGAACTGCTAAGTTTATCATCGCTATCATATAAAGGCTACTGATGAGTTGGTGTAGCGGCCAACGAAACAGCTGTCTAGTCTGCTGTATGATTGCCACTCTATACAAAGGGTATTGTTGTTGTTCTTGGTTGTTTTCTTCAGAAAGCAACATAGATCTTGAGGTCAAAAACATAACTCTTAATTTACAATTGAAAAATTATTAGAGTTATAAAAATAACACAAAAACTTATGAAAAGAGGTCGAATATATTTACAAATTGTTTCTGAGAAACAATAAAACATTTTGTCTCACACAAATTGCAAGTTAATGACTTATTTCATTGCCATTAGACACATTTAATTTATTTGATATTATTTTCATTAAATGTCTTTTTTGTAAAAAATATAAAATATCTATTAATTTATATATACATATAAAATTTTTATTATTATTGCATTACTCTTTTTTTATATTTTACATGTGCATTGCTCCGGATTATTTCTTTATGATACAAATTTAATATCTGAAAATTTAAAAAAAAAATTTTGATATTTAAACGTGCTTGTAGCGGCCTCTATATTGAACATTTGATTTATATGGGAAAATAGTGCTGTTTTCCCAAAAAAATCATAATTACATTTTTCTAAGCAAAAATTTTCTAAAAACTTCGGAGGCACTTCGATTTAATTTTATTTTTCTTTAAAATGAGTTATCAAACATGAAAATTAGAGTTTGGGTTTTTGGGAATTTTTTTCATAAAAATACTGAAACTCAATATTTCCAAAATGGTATACTTTTAGCAAAAAAGTAAGTACTTTCGTACTGACCAAATTGTTAAACGTAATCGCACCATTTTTTATATTTTAGGTATAGTTTTAGAAAATATTTACATGGAATTTCACCGAATTTTTTTAAAATTTGGATTTTTGCAAATTTTTTCGAAAAATCATTTCTCTAGTAATTTAAGTCTGATGTTCATGCTTGATAACTCATTTTAAAGAAAAATAAAATAAAAAACGAAGTGTTTGCCAGTATAAAAAAAATTTGAGCTTAAAAAAAAGTAGTTGGGTTTCTTTTTGGAAAAACAGCACTATTTTCCCAAATAACTCAAATTTTCAAAAAAGGGGTAACTACAGGCATGTTTAAATATCACAATTATTTTATCTGAAAACTTCACATTTTACTTTGTACTTGTAAAGGAACAATCGAGGACCATGCACATTTTGAATTTGTAAAAAAAAATTTGTACTATACAGCTAAGGGCCACTTTAATATATATGTATTTATACACACAAAAAAATATTTTCTTCAATATGATGAATTGGAGTGATCAGTTCCCAATTCATAGTTTTTCAGTACGAGCTTTAAGTCAAATTAAACCAAACTTAACTTACCAAAATTGAACGTTTAAGCTCAGTTTATGCAAAAAGAAACACATGATAGTTTAAGTCAATTTAACTTCTAAGAATGCTAAAATATCTAGTTAAACCGAGTTGAAACGTCCAAATTTGGTGAGCAAAGCTCGGTTTAATTTGACTAAAGTTTAAAGTCGTAGTGTAAAAGTTGCCCTAGGAATATTGCCGTTTACTATATATATGTATATATATAGAGTATATATAAGGGTGGTTTTAACAAATCGATGTCGGATTTTTTTGGGAGCACCCCCCTAAAATGTTTCATTTTGTTAGATTTAAAGATAGCCAAAGTTTGAGCTCAATTGGAAGATGTTAACCCGTGCCACTGGGGCCTCAAAGTTTTGGAAATCTCGATTTTTTGGCAGTTTCGCGACTTCGGCGACCCCTATCTCTGGAACGGCTAAAGCTATTTGCACATGTCATACATCAAATTAAAAGCCATACTGTTTTTAACATTTTATATTCTATACAATAAATACGTAACTAGTCCTGAAACCGAAAAAATAGAGACAATGTCCCTAAAAACGTGACTAGGTACCCCTGAGATCGAAGATGCGTTATTTGTTTTATTATTGCTTAATATGGACAACTACTTGTACTTTGGAATCCCATTTCATTTAAATATGTTTGCTATGGTATACCGTTAATTTTAGACCCACAACAATGTTTTTTTTTTATGTCAGGTATGTATCTATTTTTTCCTCATACTGTATCACTGGCGACCCAGTGATATCCAGGGGTTCAGAGTCTGTTATTAAAAAAAGAAATGGATAGCTAGGTGGTTCTTGCTTTTATGATTTTGTTTCTTGGTCAATTGAAAAGTATTCGCTGAACAGTGAAAGTCGTATTTTGTTCTACGTTCGTGTGATCGAGTTTAAAAAACCCACTAAATATTAAATACAAAAGACATTTTTATTTTAATTAGGTCGGTACCTACTAACACGTACTCTTTGTTTTAGTTGGTGTCATTCTGTGTCATTTATTCTTTCTTCTAGTGAACATTTTTATTTCTCGTAAAAGTGATGGCTTCTACATCTGGCATAAGAGTAGAGGTAGAGACAAAATTTTTCTAATTGACTATCCAGGTCATCAGATAACTGGATGTAAGCTGCCTTCCAATCGACAAGTTCTAGCTACTATGTTCTACAATTTGCGTACTGTAAAGTTAAATGTGAGGGACTCTACCACAACTACTGTTGACGAGTTTGTCGTTTTTTGGACAAAAGCTCGAATTCCTACAAAACAAAAGAAAAATGTCATCGTAAAGCTGGAAGAACTGTACGATGATTGGAGAAAAATGCAAAAGTACAAGGATAGAAAAACGAAAAGTGCAAGAAATGCTGTAAAAGAGTTTACCCTACAGTTGGATGATCTCTTTGATATTACCCACTAAGATGCCCTGACGATGATGACTTCAGAAGAAGGCAAGGAGTTTCTGTTGAGTTGACCTGAAGTTGGCTCAAGCTGAAGAAAGACTACTACAGAAACAACGAAAGGTCTTGCACAAACAACTTGAAGCGGGAAATTTGGATAAGCATTTAAAAAAAAAAAAATATTTTCCTTGTAGCGAAACTTTATAAGATCTAGATCACTAGCTGAAATTTCCATCAATATTAACTTTATACTTATTGTCTCATCTCATTGTTCACAGAGGCGGTGGAGCTCACGGACGACGATACAACAGAAGATTCAGAAGGACGTGAAACGCCGTATGAAGATATCGAGATGAACGTAGAATCTGAAAGACCATCTGCCCCAAGAGAATTAAGCGTGGCTTCAAAGAGGTCATAACCATGAAATTGTCATTGTTGCTGGACCGCTGTAAGGTGTCCGATAGGAACGCTACTCGTATCATTTTGGCTACAGTAGAAGCTCTCAGGATCTCAAAGGATCCCAAAGAATATGAGATCTCCAGAAGCGTTTTCCTTGAACAGCGGAGAATAAACCGTGAAAAATACACGGAACATATTCAAGATAGACTTAAGATACCCCAAAACGAGGCTGTTTGCGTGCACTGGGATGGAAAACTGGAAGAAACAGAGCAGAAAGAACGGGTTGCTGTTCTGGTATCACATGGGACTAAAGAACAACTCCTGGGCGTTCCTGAAACTGACAGTAACTCAGGGGAGGAACAAGCCCTAGCAGTGTATGGATGTCTAGAGGAATGGGGTCTCGCCAGCTCGGTCGTGGCTATGTGCTTCGATACAACAGCATCAAATACTGGGAGACTCAATGGAGCGTGCAATCTCCTGGAGCAGATGTTAGGTCGAGAGCTCCTGTACCTAGCGTGCCCACAACTCGTTTTAGAAGTCTTGTTGAGAGGGGTTTTTGACTGCAAGTTTGGAAGCACATCATCCAGACATATTCAAGAGATTTCAAAAAGAATGGTCGGCGATTGATAAATACAAGTTCGATGTAGGCGAGAATGTTTTGAAACAACTGCCCAAAGAAGAAGTAGAAATATCAAAGAAGAACTGCAAAGAAAACTAATGGAATGCCAGCCAAGAGACGACTACAAAGAGCTGTTACAGTTGGCATTGATATATCTTGGCCATCTTGACGGAAAAGATGTGCGCTTCAGGTCTCCAGGTCCAGTACACCATGCCCGGTGGATGGCAAAAGCTATTTACTGTCTGAAAATACAACTCTTCCGTGACCAGTTTAAGCTGACTTCCCAAGAACAAGAGGCCCTAGAAGCACTTTGTGTTTTCATCGTTCGTGTCTACTGTAGGGCCTGGTTTAACGCCCCCAGGGCGTGTTTAGCACCATGTACTGGGTTTATATCGGAAAGTGCAATAACTTTTTTTTTTCTTCTTTATAGCCAAATTGTTTTTAGTTAAAAAAAAAAAACACTTCTCAGTACATTGTTTAAGTTTTTTTTTGTAAGTTTAACCAATTTGATCTAGTTTTTTTGATTAACCGAGTTTTCTGATCATCCCAATTTTAGCGTGATTGAGTTGAATTTAAATTTGTATTCGCCAAACTATCGCATAGCGAGCAATTATTTTGCTTAAAAATATTTCACAAGCGATTGCTTAATTTTTTTGAACGCATCAACTTTTAGAACTAGCATCGTTCAGTGGTTTGTTACCAATACCAAAAGAGAAACAAATTCAGCCCAAGTGTACTTACGTATGTAACATAAAAAAAAAAATTTTCTGGGGACTTGCTCTTTTCTATTCTGTCGACAAAACGTGCAAGATCAAGTTTTTTTTAAGCTTTGGCTTTTAATCTAAAAATATCCAGAAAATCTTTCAATATTTCGACTAAATATAAAAATAAAGTTAACCACCGATTATTCTGACTAAGGATTGAAAAAATAAAGACCGTATCAAAAAGTTAAGAAAAAAAAAAAACAAAAAGGGGTTAAGTTCCAGTCCGGCCGCTTGGGCCACATTTGGCAAAAGTTGCTTTCGGTCTCGACATCGTGCTCTCTCAAAAATAAAAATAGAAACAGGTTCATCAGCTCACATACGGCTTAATGGAGTCTCCACATATTGAACCAGCTCGAATGCTGCTTAATGAAGTCTCCTCATATGGAACCATCAATAGATACACACAGCTAAGCGTGACTTTGGCAAACGCAGATCACCCATGTCTCAACGTGAAACATGTTTAAAAGTAGTGAAAAAGAAAAAACAATCTCTCAATGACTAAACTTAAGTCTAAAAAAAAAAAAAAAAATAGAAAGCAGTCATTATTATAAAAGATAAAACAAAAAAAACTATATGAATAAAGTCAATGCTAAAACAGCAAAAGAGTAAAATGTACATAACATGTGAACAGTAGCTTAACGCAAAAAAAAAACTAATATCTTCTAAAAATAGTGCCAGAAATTGTGAAAACGTGATAACACCAATGTAAATTTTATTTAAAAGTATTCTATTATACCTTTTCTCATTAATCTTTTTATATGAATGTTAAACCTATTCAACTTTCAATTAACTTTCATATCTAGATTTATTACAAAAAAAAAAAAAATTAAGTGTAATCAGCCGCAAATATATTTACATATATTTAATCATTAAAACAATAGTTGGTCATCAACTTTTTTTTAGACCCCGCAGCCTATCACGAAAGTAGCATTGAGGTGGCCTCAACGATCAACGTCGTGAAACAACAAAAAAAGGGGAATATATGTAAGTACCTTCATTGCTGCTTCTCTTTTATTTTTTAATTAAATTTTTTGTTCTCGAACGAAGCTTAACTTAAATTAAAAAGGAAAAAAATAAAAAAACCGATCAATTGAAATTGATAACGCTTTCATTAACAAAATTAAATTCCGATATAAAAAATCAAAATAAAAAAACCAAAATTAAATTCCGATATAAAAAAAAATTTACAAAAAAAAAGGGAGAGAGAGAGAGAGAGAGAGAGGAAAGAATATAATAGTTATACACAAAATCGTTCTGAGAAGAAGGAAAAGAAAAAAAAAGAATTTTGAGCAAAGGAGAACCAAAAGAAAATGTTAGAAAGACTTTTTCGTTTCTTTTTGTTTGTTAGTTTTTTTTTTCTACTCACTATTTCACTATTTTTTTTTATATACCTATATATATATATATATACTTAAGTACATAAATTTTAAGCCGATTTAACCAAATTGATAATGTACTTTCACTAAAATAAATTATAAGAGAAAATGCTCAATAACTAAATTAATAAGATTATACTTATAACAGTGGTTTTATCAAAGGCTAAGGTAAGCTCAGCCACTCCAGGATCTACCAAAGGATCCACAAACCTTTGGTTAAATAAGAAGACGCAGTTTATAATTTAAATCTTAGTTTTTATTGACAATATCAATCGCTTATTATAATACTTCTGCAGCGCAAGGTGGTCGGGCAGTCAGTAGCAGTTGTGTTCGGGTATCCGTAAAAGGGTTACGAGTGTCAGCTGGTGCTGGTCTGATATCGAATATTTTGGGGTTTTCTTCATTCTCAGGTATTACTAATTCCAGTATTAGGTAATCGGTTTCAGGTAATCGGTTTCGGGTAATCGGTTTCGGGTATTCAATATTCATCTACTGGTGTTCCTAATACCTAGGCGGAAGGCTCCGAGAAACAAAAGAAATAATACAATTTAAGACGAAGACCATGGAGGCCAGCTATCGGATCACTGGTATTTAAACGTGATCACCCACTCTCCTCCGCAATCGATCATTTCGCGCAAAAACTGGCACCAAAGTTCTCTGGGCCCTATATGATAACAAAATGGATATCACCCAACATAGCAGAATTAAAGGACACCAGAGCAACCAACACGAAACAGCCCAATCTCCGCGCGCACGTACAACACCTCAAGGAATTTATCCCAAGGTTACCACCGTTGGACAAAACCAATTAACGGGGGAAGTCAAGACCTTATTTTATTTCCTTTCTGTTTCTTTTCGCACTTCCTTGTCATTTCTTCATTCATTTCATTCATTCTTACACAAGTAACCACTTTATACGCTCATCGCTTATTTACAGCTTAGCTTGTTATTATACTACCACATACACTTTTCAGCTTCTTTTAATTAACTACTCATTCATCCCATTTACAGTTTTTTACAAACAGTCATTTTCTGATTTTAGTTTCGTTTTTTTTTCTTTTCTTTCTTCTCTTTATTTTCTCCAATAGAAAATTGTAACGCCACGTTACATACTTTAAACCTTCTTTAGGGTTAAAGAACAAAAAAAAAAAAAAAAAAAAACAAATGTGAATATAAGTAAGTTTTTTTTTCTTGCTATAGTCGCGCACTCACACTTCCTCTTTTCATAGGATCGCGTGAAATTGAAACAACTGTAATTTTATACATATTGAGTTAATGTCAATGAATTTTGAATCTAGAACAGCTGTAACCATAACTGAGACTAGTTAAACATTTTATTTTGAAAATGTCTTTATATATATCTTTAGCATGATAATTAGTACTAGTGATAAATATTCTTGAGTTTGATATAAAATAAAAATAATGGATTTGTAAATTTATACTATGGTCTGAAATCTTTTAGTTGAGTGGTTGTTGTTGGAAAGTGGGGCTTTCATTTCTACATCATTGGAAGCCATGGTTAAGGGTGGGTTAGGAGTAGCCATAAAAAGTACTGTGCTACTATGGTTGGTCCGCAAGATATTTATTTTCATGTTTGGAATCATAAGGGCTTAGAGTAGCTGTGGATTTTCTTTGGTTGCTCAAAAACGAACCTACGAAACTGAAGCTCCGGGATAAGCCAGTGCACACGAGGGCAACTTAAGAAATTTAGATCGCTTTGCGAGACAGATAGCTTACTCATTTTGATCATCAGACTACTCTGCGTTAATTTATAAATAGGCAACGACATCAACATACAGACCGAAATAAGATTCCATAACAACCAAAACAAGACCTAGACCTAGAAATACATTGGCAAAAAAATATCAGAAATAGTAATTAACAAAATGATAAATCACCTGTGGTACCTTAGTCCTGAACTTGTTGCCCTGGCATTGTTTGGCCCGACAGTGCAAAACACCGTAAATAGCCAAATGGCGACAAAAATCTTAACAAATCAAGCAGAAGAAAATGAGAAGTGCTCCAGAAATATGCGACCCAAACTTAAAAAAGAACAACTGCCGAAATTTCTAGAAAAAGGTCTCCCAGCCCTAATTACAAGACTTACCTGCTGTTCAAGAGATTAAACATTAACACCGAATCTCTGGAAAAGGATCCTACAACTTGGCCGCAGAACATCAACTACCAGTAGGGGCAAAGGATGGTAAGCAACTTGAAAGTTGTGAACGACATGGCAGAGCGAGGAGTCAAGCTCATCACAGATTACAACCAATTACTTACAAAGGACGAGCAACAAACACAATACGTTCTCCAAGTAGTCAGCAGATGCCGTTAGCTGTATCCAGATAGCTCCAAAACCACATTATGACAGTCCCTTGAATAAATTTAAATAAGAACAAAATGAAAAAGATTTATTATACTTGATTTTTTAAATACATAATTGTTTTCATTCCAAAAATTGATAATATAGGAAGGAAAATGGGGATTTTCACAATAGGTTCCATCTTCACTCTAAAGAGTACCTAGTCACGTTTTTAGGGACATTGGCTTGATTATCTCGAATTCAGTACTACTGACGTATTTTCTATTGTATATAAAATATTATAAACAGTATCGCCTTCAATTTGATGTATGGCAAGGGTAAATATTTTAAACCGTTCTAGAGATATGGGTCGGCAAAGTCGCCAAACTGCCAAAAAATCGAGATTTTCAAAACTTTGAGGCCCTAGTGGCACGTGTTAACATCTTTCAATCTGGCGACTTTGGCAATCCTAAAATCTGACAGAAAGAAACATTTTAGGGGGTGCCCTCAAAAAAATTCTGACATTTTTTTTTACCCTATGAGATAAAACCACCCTAGTATATATAGTATATAGAGTATATATATATATAGAGTTATAAGTATATATATAGAGTTATAAGAAGTTGTTCTGTCATTAATTTTTTCGTTGTTCTCTACCAGAAAACAAATCTCGGCTCCCCGGTAATCACAATCGTGTTAAATGACTTTAAGAAAAAAGTAGTTAGAGAGTACTTTTTATTAAGTCCTTAGGCAACACTTGTTACATTTTTTTCAGTTCCATTCAACAGTGCAAGGTTCATTAATAAAGGTTAAGTCACTTGAGAGAAGCTCGGTCGAACTGTCAGAATGGATAAAAGGAAATAAAAAAAAAAAAAACCTGAATCTGTACAATTTTTAGCTAACAGCTACTTTGACAGTTCGAGCAAAGGCGGAAAAAGAGTTCTTTTCTCTCAAGTGACTTAACTTATATTAATGAACATTGCAACAGTGTGTTTTCGTTTGCCGGTGAGTGGAGAACAAATTGTTTAAGTGTTTTAAATGTGTAAAAAATTTTAGTGATTCAAATATTTATTTCAAACAACACAATTGTCCAACATTTAGTGAATTTTTGTGCAAGTGCAACAATTGCTATCAGAAATTTAACAATTTTTGTTCTTTTAAGCGGCACGTTTTAAACAAACATAGATCTGCACAGCCGCTGCGTACTGCAAGTCCCGTTAGAGCAATTTTAGAAACTGCATCAAGGCAAAGTGAAGAAATTTTGATGAACAAAGTGAAGATTTTTTAGGTTCAATAGTGAAAATGTACCTCTTAACTTAAAAGAATTAGTTAATAGCCTTGAAAAATCAATCATTTCATTAATATTGTGCCTAAACAACAAAAACAATTTATCACGGAACGATGTGTTGTCATTATTAAAAGATTTAAAGTGTTTATTGCTGGACCCCTTATTACATTTCTTTCAAAATAAATATGATGCAATTTTTGAACAAAAGTGAAATAGACATCGAATTGAAGGATATTTATTCCATATTTGATAAAACTAATACAGACTACAAACTAACTTTTTGGAAAAGCATTGCCTTTTACAAAAAGTAACGGACTATCCAATTGACTGCGTAGTTTCTCCTTGTTTAAGTGTAGGGTCTTTGCTAATTAGTGAAAATAAATGCAGTGGAACTCTATTACCTCTTAAATTTAAATTTAAAAAAATTTTTGAAAAAGAAAACTTTTTACGCAAATTGCTGGATATGGAAAAAATTAAAAATAACCAAACATTTTAAAATTTTATTCAGGGGAAAACTTGGAAAAAAAAGAGGCCTTATATCCAGATAGAACGCTTATACCATATTTTTTGTATTTGGATGATTTTGGTGTTAATAATGCTTTAGGTTCCAAAAATAGAAATCACAGCGTTTGCAATGTTTATTACAGTTTTCTTTGTTTGCCTTACAAGTCCTTAAAGTTGGATGATGTTTTTTTAGCTTGTGTTCTTAGAACAATGGACATCAAAAACTTTGGTTCAAATAGTTGTCTTGAAGGGTTAGTAAAAGTCTTAAAAGATTTAGAAGTTAATGGAGTCACTATAGACCTTTTCTCCGGAGAAAAACAAAAAATTCATTTAGTTCTTGGACTAGTTTTGGGGGACAACTTGGCACTTAATACGACTTTAAATTTTTCTAAATCATTTTCAAGCAATTTTTATTGTAGGTTTTGCACACTTTCAAAACATGAAGCTGGTGAAATGTGTATCGAAACACCTCAAAAATTAAGAACATCAGAAATTTATCTACAGGACATAGAATTTAAAAATGTCAATAGCGCCGTTATCGAAAATTCTGTATTTAATGATTTGTCACCATTTCATGTTACACATAATTTTGCTGGTGATATAATGCACGATTTGTTCGAAGGAATATGCCACTATGATTTTGGTGAAGCTTTACACTATTTTATAAAAAAAATTTAATATTTCGATTTAAAATTTTTTAGCTATCATAAATTTTAACTATAGGCCTTTAGAAAATTCTTATAAGCCAAACAACATAAGAGTTTCTGAAATAGATATGAAAAAATTTAAAATGTCAGCAAGACAAATGATGACATTTACTTATCTATTTCCCTTCTTTATAGGAGATATGGTGCCAAGTACTGACCCAGTTTGGCAATTTATTTTGCATTTAACCGATTTAATTGATAGCCTCCTTTGTTTCAGTTATTCTGATTATTTTATAAATATAATAAGGATAAAAATAGAAAACCATAACCAGCTATACAAAGAACGTTTTCAAAACACTTTGAAGCCTAAATTAAATTTTTTGACACAATATCCCAGTATTATAGAAAATTCTGTTCCGTTGAAGTTGCTATGGAATTTTAAACTCGAAGCTAAACATAAGCAATTTAAAATATATGCAAACGTAATAACTTCTCGAAAAAATATTTCACTAACTCTTGCCCGAAAATATCAGTTGAAGTTTGCAAACTACTTGGCTACGTCAAGGCAAAATGCCAAAAAATAAGTATTTATGATCACGAATGTGTTAAAAAATAGATTAAAACAAATGTCATCAAAGTAATAACATAATGTTATCAATTTATATGTGAATATTTAAAAAAATCTCAAATTTTATATGAAAAAATACAAATTGAAAATGATAACATTGTGTTCAACTTTAAAACATGCCAATTTTTATCAGTGTACTTTAAAATTAACATAAATTTGTTTTTTCCGCAGGAATTTTACAGAACAGCGAAACGCGGAAGAATTTATACTAAGGTTTGCAATTTAAAAAGAATTGCTAAGCACAGCGGTATCTCAGCAGTTCCACATGAGACAAGAGACGATTTTAATGGATTAGAAGGTTTTTGTTTTTTTTTTTAATTGGCGGTAATTGAATCGTTTTTTATCTAACCTGTGTGTCTTTTCAGAACCTGAGGATGGTGCTGAAGAATCAAGGCAGTCTCTGAAGTATGACAAACTTTTTGCAGAAGATTTCGAAAATCTCTGGAAGCAATGCTACAAATACAGGACCACTCAAATCAAAGAGTTGAAAAGCACTGCCGAGGTTTTATTAAAATGGCCGGAATTTAAAAAAGCTTCTGGATTTCATTTAGTAAGAGAAATTTAATTCACTTGAGCTCAACTATTTACGCAGGTGAAAGATCATGTCCAGCTTAAATCAATCGGTTGAAAATACTAAATTTCAACTTTTAGTGAAAATTTATCAGAATTTCGCATAATATTGTAAATGAAATTTTTTTTAGGAACAATTTTGTAATTTATTTAATTCTTTTTTCAATGACACCAACAACATAGACACATCTTTAAAAATAAAAAAGTTGGCTGTAATAACAAAATTATACTTAGAAGAAAACAATGGTATTATCTACTGCATAACTAATTGTAATGTCATTGTATATCATTATTTTCTAATAAGTATATTTTTTTTAGTGGAGCCAACTTCTTATTTTTAGAGAAATGTTCATGTTTTTGGTGTCATCGAAAAGAATATTGAATAAATTACAAAATTAATCATAAAAAAAAATTTCATTTGTTAAGAGAAATTCTGAGAAATTTGCACTCATAGTTGAGATTTGATAGTTTCAACCGATTGATTTCATTTTGACACGAGCACAGCTCGGTAACAGTTATGTCGGTGGCGTTTGTTGATATACCATTCGAAAGGTGATTTCGTTGTCTTTTTAATGAGCTATCAAAAAAAGTTTTCTGTAAGTTGGTTTTTCTACTAGAAACAACAACGTAAATCGAAATCGTGAAATATCAATTATCGACACAACCTTTCTCCTGTGTAAATAGTTGCACTCAACTGCGTGGCACCCTTTGTAATTTAAAACAAAAGTTCTCAATTTATAATTTTATGGTTTTTGCAGATCGATTTAGATTTTGAAAGCAAATTTATGGAAAGCGAGTGTTTTTTAGCAAAATGGTCCATTTTTCAACACAAAATTTTGGCACTGCTGACAACAAAAATAAACAAGAATAGTTTCGTAGGAAAGCAACTGAATTCTATCGCTTCTACAAGTACGGAAAGTATGTTTAAAATTTTTAATGCTTTAATTTATCATTTGTTGTAAAATTGGATTTTTTTTAGACTCCAGAGACATACTTATATTTTGGTCTCTGCACGGTTCGCTGATGCCTAATAAACCTGCTAAGAGTGAAAAAAATGACACTAAAACTATGCGGCGGTATACAGTGCCATATTCGCAAGAAGCTTTTTTAATAACAGCAGTTGAATGGAAGATCAACTTTGTCATCTCAGCGCTCAGCAAAAATCAATTCAGCCATGTCTTCTTTTAGTAGGAAGCTTCACCAAAATTCAGGATTTGTTTGTTTTTTTGGATGGAGTACGTTTTCCCATGCATAGCGTTATAAGAGCGATTGATATTTGTTTCAAAATATTTTTTGTATTTAATTTTAGGTACCCTGAGGCAGCAAACTTGTTTTGGATATTATTGAAAAATATTTTTATAACCTCAATATATCAAGAGGTAACACTAAAATTGCAAGTCTGCAATTGCTTTACTTTTTTGCTTTTTTATTTACTTTTTCTTATAAAAAATATATTGTTAAGATATATAATTTTTGCGTTCCAATAAACTTCTTTAAATTAAAGATTAAAATAAATATTTTGTTATTTTTTGCAATGTCAAGCTGCAGTAAATCCAATGAATATATTCATAGTACTGAAAATTAATTACTTCAGATTTATGAAAGATATCTTCAATAATATATTTGCGTTCATCAAAACAATGAAGAATTTCTATGAATGAATTATAAATACATATTATGAACACAATCATCAATATAACGAATGACTTCTGTGAATGCGTTCGTACACTTGATGATTCTGTTCTTCAATATGATTTTCTTTTAAGAATTTATGAATGACGTTCATCATTGAAATGAAATCGAACATGGTTTGAAAAAATCATAACTTTGATGAAAAAATTCATAATACTGATGGCCTTTTTTTCTGTGTATAAATTAAGAGTAAATAGATGAAAACAAGCATCAAATACTATAGAATATGCCCACAAAATCTGCAGCATTTCCGTGGGAGCAGCGCTATAATAACGTCTCGCAACAATTATAATTGCTACAACTATACAACAGCATCGGAAACCTGGCGAACGCAGGAGAGAACGGTGGCAGAGCGAAAGGTAGCAGTAAGTTAATTTAGATATAAAATTTGTTATGTTAGTTTAAGTCCAAAAGTAATCGAATGATTATTTACGACGCAATCTCTAAGAAGTATTTCTTTTAGAATTATTCATACAAAAAAAAAAAAATATAATACATTAATATTAGTATCATATATGAGCTGCTCAGAGCACAAGTGGCGTAAGTCCATTTCTTAAGGAAATTGAGTTTAGTACACATAAGTGAAGAGGAATATGTAACCTATTTATGACTTCGAGTAAGATACTCCTAGCTTATGTAATCTCTGAATAAAATGCAATACTTAGTTATTGTTCTGACAAATTATATAATTTTTTCAGAGAAGAGTGGCGTAAGTCCATTCATTTTATATCTTCCTTAATAATGAAGATAATCACTAGGTGGAAGCTTTGTGCGACTTCTGGAGCTAAATGTTATGATTCCTCATCAAAACATTGTTAAAAATATCTCACATCAGATTTCTACATCGGAAATGAAAAATTTCAAAAAAAGTTCAGTGGACAAGTGGCTTAAGTCCATTCATTTTATATCTCCCTTAATAATAAAGATAATCTCTAGAGGATCAGAGAGGATCCTCATCAAAACATTTTTAAAAATATCTCGAATTATATTTCTACATCAAAAATGAGAAATTTCAAAAATATGTTCAATTTAGTATGCAATATATATTTAGTAGCTCTTTTTATTCTCTTGACATAGCTTGTAAGCCAAACTGAATTCTTTATACATAGAATTTCTAATAAGAATTTTTCTAAATATTCCATTTTCTCAAAACTACCAAAAGTGGACTTACGCCACTAGTGCTCTGAGCAGCTCATATATAAAAAAAAAACAAATTAAATAACTTAAGAGTTCTAATATACATATGAAGCGTATGGCCATGCATTATCATGCAAGATTTATTTAATTTCCTTGAGTTCTTTCTATAATTTAAATGAGATGAATGCATCCACTATACCCATCTCTATGAATGCATCCACTATAACCATTGCTTTGGCACTGACATGCCTCAGTCATGCCATCGTTTCTCAGCACATCATTCATTCATTCCACACAAGCAATGAACAATATTAATTCAGTTCTTCTGAGCGTGGTTCATGGATGGTGAGAGAAATGTGAGAACAAAGAATTCGCTGTGAACTTCATGTCTCTTTCATGACGCAAATTTCAGTGAGAGTCTCATGGGTAGCCTTTTTGCATTCCTGCAGATGTCTAATGTCTGCTGCTACCTAGCACCAAGCCTGTCCATCCAGGAATTCACGGAAACTCTGGACGCGATAGTTGATGATGTGAGAGGGCTCCAACCAATACTTATCGCAGGTGACTTCAACGCATGGGCGGTAGACTGGGGCAGTCAGAGTACAAACCAGCGGGGGCTCGTACTCCTCGAGGCGTTTGCTTCACTAGACGTGGTCCTACTAAACACTGGAACCCAGAACACATTTACCGTTGCAGGCGGGAGTTCGATAATCGACCTGAGATTCTCTAGCAGCGTGCTAAGTAGACATGCAGAGTGGCATGTAGGCGACGTTTACACACACAGCGATCACCAAGCTATTATCTTTAGACTGGATAAACAACTCCGTAGTTGAGCAAGCAACCGAAACCACAGCAGAGCTTCGTACAGAACTGAAACGTTAGATGAAGACGTTTTTAAAATTATGATGGATATACACCTCCACGGTTCACCTGCCGACATGACAAAGCAGGCCTTAAACTATGTGAAAAGAGCTTGTAACGCGGCGATGATACAGAGACGGCCTAGCAAACGAAACCACAACCCGGTCTATTGGTGGACAACAGAAATTGCAGAAGCCCGCAGTCAATGCATCCAAGCAAGGAGAAGGTATTACCGCGCCAGAGGTACGAGTAGCTTCGACGAACTCCGTGATCGCTACCGAACGCTTAAGAGGATCCTGAAAAAAGCAATCAACAAAAGCAAGCGAGAGTGCTTCCTGCACCTCTGCGACGAGGCTGAAGCCACCCCTTGGGGTACTGCGTACAGATTAGTCATGAAGAAGCTAAAGGCGTTCAGCCGACTAACACCCACGAGTCCACAGGTGCTTGGTGTCATAGTACGGACACTCTTCCCGCAACAGCCAGCGATCCAGCCCATTGATGAGTATGGCGAGTTGCAACCCTCCTCAATGGTTACAGAGGAAGAGATTGTAGCAACTGCAATGGGTACAAAGAACGACAAGGCACCAGGTCCTGATTGTATTCCAAACCGCGCACTAAAACTCGCCATTACTTTGCAGCCATATGCATTCACGCAGCTTTTCAACGCGTGCCTAGTAGAAGGCGTATTCCCAGCACAGTGGAAGACACAAAACCTAGTGCTCATACCAAAAGGTAGCGGCTACACGGACGCTCCGTCAGGTTACAGACCGATATGCTTAATCGACACATTAGGGAAGATCTTCGAGCGAATATTGTGTAATCGTCTAGAAAAAGCTATTCAAGAAGGAGGAGGGTTTTCCACCCAACAGTTTGGGTTCCGAAAGTTTCACTCAACGACCGATGCTATCAAGTTGGTCACGAGTATCGCACAGAAAGCAAGTGAAGGTAAAAGCTGGAGGAATGGAGCAAAGCAGTACTGCATCGTGGCAACACTCGATGTACGAAATGCTTTAAACTCGGCCAACTGGAACCAAATCATGATGGCACTAAGACATTTTGGACATCACGAAGATAATAGCAAATTATTTCAGCGGAAGAGTTCTTCGCTATAAAACAGAAGAAGGAACAATGATCTACAATTTCTCCGGTGGAGTTCTCCAGGGGTCGGATCTGGGCCCTCTGCTGTGGAACGTCACGTACGACGGTGTTCTCAGGCTTTCCGTACCAACAGGCGTCAAGATCGTCGGCTTTGCGGACGATCTAGCGGTTGTGGGTACAGCAAAACACCTGGAAGAAGTTGAGGCCCTTGTTAGTGTTACTATTAGCTCTATCCAAGATTGGCTAAAGTCAGTGGGACTTAGTCTGGCAGAGCACAAGACGGAGGCTGTGCTTATCAGCAGCCGGAGGAAATTAGAAACCGCTAGCATAAGTACTCGCGGCACGGTGATAAAATCGAAGCCGTTCATAAAGTATCTCGGTGTAATTATTGACTCGCGACTATCATTCAAGCAGCATCTGCAACATAAACACAAAAAAGCAGCCGAAGCATGTATTGCGCTATCGAGAATAATGCCGAACACGAGAGGCCCCAAACAAGCGCGCAGGACACTGCTGCTCAACGTAGTGCGGTCAATCATTATGTACGGCTCCACTATATGGGCCACAGCGATGAAGACGAAGTCTTACCGACGTGGCGTTGAGTCGGTGTACAGAATTGGCGCACTTTGAGTCTGCTGCGGGTTTAGAACAGTCTCCGAAGACCCAGCACTTGTTTTAGCCAGCTCGATACCTATCGACCTCCTCGTAAGCGAAACGCTGTTCGAAGCAAACAGCGAAAGCCCAACATTTCGCAAAAGACTTGCACGGGAGAGAAGCCTGCTTAAGTGGCAAGATCGCTGGGATAGTTCAGTGAAGGGTAGGTGGACTCATCAACTTATCCCTTACATAATTGATTGGTTTGGTAGATCCCATGGCTCCGTGAACTTCTACATCACACAGATTCTAAGCGGGCACGGTTGCTTCAGGGCATATCTGCACAAACTCAAACATGTAGCAGATCCATATTGTACCCATTGCAACGGAAACATACCTGAAGACATAGCCCATGTTTTCTATGAGTGCCCGAAGTTCCAAAATGCCAGACTTGAGGTTTCGATCAGTCTCGGCGAAACGGTGACTGAGCAAAACTTGGTTACCCTTATGCTAAGAAATGAGGCTAACTGGTTAGTGGTTTGCACCCTAGCTCGACTGATCATTGACGAACTGCGAAGAGTTGAGCGTCTGCGAAATAGATAAGGTGGAGGTTAAAGACAAGCCCATGACCATATCTTATAGAATACGGACACAAGTCAATCAGTTTCCGGCTTAGTGCTGTTCCCATGCTCCGTGAAGTCATGCTTTACGGCGGTCCCACGGGGCTTATACAAGGACGACGATTCAATGCGGAGGTTAGGTTTAGTGCGTAAGAATCGCACACTCCCAGCTGCACGGTGGCGCCTTTTGAAGGTTCCCCCTTCGCGAATAAAATAAAAAAAAAAAAATAAAAAAAGATGTCTAATGTCTAAGCAAGTGGACGTACATGTTTTGTGTATATGGATGTATTATTGTTGATTAAACAAGTTTACATACATATTTTGTGTGTGTTGATGTTATTTAATAACAGATGCAGATCAGTTTAGCAGTTAGCTGTTTGACAGATACAGCTCAGTTCAGCAGTTATCTGTATAATGTTATCAGTTTAATAGATAAAAGTTGTGATGTGATCAGTTCAGTCGTTTTTATTGTATTGCTTTTCAAATATTTCTGATAAGGTCTATGCTACTCTTCACATGATATTCATACAATTTAATGAAACTCCAGCATTAAATAATCTAGAATAAATCATACTCATTTAGTAGTTTCATTCATTCATTCATTCATTATATCATCAATACTCAATGATTGTACTTTTTTCCGGTGAAAGGATAATATTCATCGTTATTGGATAATATTAAAAAAGGTATCTATTTAAAAGGTTTAACTAGGTGTTCTAAGTACTTAAATTTAGACTGCTGTGATGACTTTGAGCATGCATAAATATTTTTGAAAATTTTAGTCCATTAGGACTCTCAATAAGATCGATCATCGCATTTGTTTTCCCAAAATTTGAAGGTTTCACAATAAAAGCTCGAATAGAGTTCGGTATCAGTGAACTGTACCGAGTTCTATTTGCTTTTGTCGAATTTGACTTGGAGTCATTATTCTTTACGTCAACTGTTTATGTTGTTTTAAAAAGCGCATTATGACAACTACTGACACCACAACATATAAAACGGTTAATTTTACTTGTTTTCAATCAGTTTATTCTGATGCTTTAATCAATAAAGTATAAATCCGTATGCCTTATCTATAAAAAGAAAAAGATTCAGTCGCCATCCATCCATCCTTTGTTGGAGAAGGTATTCTAAGTAAAATAATCAACATAATAAAAAAATCAACAAACTTCCGATTTACTTTCATTTGCCTGGATATCAGTTTTATGGACCTGGTACAAAACAAGATAAATATTTAGCTAGAGGTGATCAAGGCATCAATTTTTATTTGGATGCTGCTTATAGACAACACGCTATAGCATACTCAAACAACAAAGATTTGAAAAAAAAGATATATTGTCGATAGAGTTTTATCAAAAAAGTTGTATCAAAGAGATAGATTACATCATCTTATGCATTATCTCATGTGATAGATTACAATCATAGATATTGAAGAAACAAATATGCTTTGATATTTAATTATTTGCTCAAACGAAAGCTATTGTATTGGAAAAGTCATGTTCCTAAAATCATATAAAAACGGATCTGGACTACAAGAGATACTATATAATTTTTAAAATAATTAGTATTTAATGTTGGGAAAAGAGTACAACAACAGCTTTTACTAAGCAGATAACTTATGGCGATCGTTAGTCCACAACGAGTACCCGTTATGATAATAGCAATCTCTTTAAGCGGAACCATAACAACTCAGGTTGTAAAAAATATTTTTTCTTCAATTGAGCTGTCAACAAAATATGTTTGTGGACTTATCGATTTTGAAGCATTTAATTCGATTTCCCAATATATATACATATATATATTTATATATATGGTTATAACAATTTATATCACATAAGTTCTCATACTATTATAGTATCAGAAGGTTCATATGAGTTTGAAGATATAGATTTTTTTTTTTCTAAGAAGCTAGTGTAAAAGACATTGATAACTTAATTATTCTAATAATTGATTTCAACAATAACACTCTAAAAACTGAAATTATTTCATCTGAGGTTATAGATTTTTATGTCAAACAGTATAGGGTAGCTGTTGGGATTTAGTTATAGAAAGTTAAAAGTATATGTGATTACATATAAGGTATCTAAAATTATCTGAATATTAAATTATCTTATCTCTTTGGTTGCTTGCAATTATAAAATTATAAACCTTTTTTTTTCATAATAAGGAAATATTTCTATAGAACTCCACTCGTTTCTTGTTTTTTCTTCTTTTTCTCTTTAATAAGAATAAGAATATTATACATGGAGGTTTTCGTGAGAAAAAAATGTTCGTTATATTTTGTTTTTTTTTAAACAAATGAATGCATTAAGTTGAGCTGTCGATAAAGAAATAATTTTATCGTTTCCTCTGATTAGTTTTTTTTTTTTGCAGTTTTATTTTTTAACTAAAGGAAGACTCAATTTTCTCGTTTCAGCATTTTTCGATTGAGGGAGACTTAGTTTTGTCGTTCCCTCTGAATAGGATTTATTTTTTCTGTTACAAAATTTTTTCAAGTGAAAGAAAATAAACAAAAACTTGAATTTTTAGTTTTATAAGAATTGATCCTGACAAAAAAAATTTTAAATTTTATAGCTAGTAAGAATTTTTCCTGATAAAATCTATTTATCCCTTATGTTTGTTGACTAAAACTGAGTATAAGAGAACACATCAAATGATTTTATATTATCAGTTCGTTTTGATATTTAAACTTGAACTTCGTTTCAATACATAATTTCAAATTTCAATACATAATGAACAACAACAACAGCAATAATCTAGAAGAGAGTTGTAAGGCCTAATGAAGTGAAACGGCATAATGAGTGTTGGATGGAGGAACATCTAGTGCCTCAGAAGAAAAAAGAACTTGTTACTACTATGTATGCGGTTGACGCGACAATGCCGACATACTATTATGAAGATCGAGGTAAGCTTACTTGTATTTATTTGCAAAAATTAAATAAAAAAACTTATTTTTAATATTTTTTCTTTTCAGCTCCTAGATCCTACAAGACTTCTTTGAAGCTATGGGATACTGATGAAACTTTAAGGGACTCTGGAGCCTCGTCTGAGACGATAAGCTATATTGGGTCAGGATATTGCAAATATCTATCTCTGCATAGGCATCAAGAGATAGATGATGCAATAGCCGTAGAAGACGAGGGTCTATGGTGATGGACCATTAGCCCTCTAGAGTTCTTAGAGCGATACCTCTATATTTTATGTGAGAACTGTTGGGGCGATAACGTTCCAACAGATCTAACGGATGCAATTACCATACTGCAACGTTTCCCCAACCCTGACACTCTACGCAAATGTTGTATAGAGGTCATTAAGATAGAGAGACTCATTTACAAAAATTGTGACACTATGACACCTCCCCCCACAGTTTTTTGTGGGGGGGGGAGGAGTAATAGTATCAAAATTCATTTATCATTATCCCTATATATATTAAGATTTTTATATTATTATTAGTATTATCATCTTAAGGAAAAATTGAAAAAATTGATTAATAAATTTTTTAAATTAAAGTTTCAGTTATTAATACTTGTTTTGACTAAAATCTCGTCTTACGCCAATTTATAAGAACGGTGACAAAAGAGATGTTGAAAATTATAGGGGCATTTCAATATTATCGGCTATTCCCAAACTATTCGAAAAAATTGTTTGTTCCAAGCTTACAGACCTAATTAATCCACGTTTAAATGTTCAACAACATGGATTCCTTAAAGGTAGATCAACCACTACAAATCTTACAACCATGACCTCGGAAAATCTTATTAAAATGGAAAAAGGACATCAAATAGATGCAGTCTATACTGATTTTAGTAAAGCTTTTGATCGCGTCGACCACAAAATTTTAAATATAAAACTTGAAAAATTCGGCATTTCAGGTTCCTTGCTGAATTGGCTCAAGTCCTGTGTGAAAGATCCCAATACGTAAAATTCCAGGGTATTCTATCTAAAAAGATTGTTGCTTCGTCGGGCGTACCACAAGGCAGCCACCTTGGGCCACTTCTCTTCAACATATTTATAGCAGATATATCAGAAGTTTTGAATAGCACTCCACATCTCTTATATGCAGACGACTTAAAAATGTACTATGTCATTAAATCAGAAGAGGAGTCAGTTGTTTTTTCAGAATACGCTTCTATCTCTGGAACATTGGTGTAGTCATAACAGCTTTCTTTAAATGTAAATAAATGCTACGTCATAAGTTTTTCCCGTAAAAACGAAATAACTTATAGCAATTATGTGCTTAACGGTGTCGTACTCAAAAGAGTTAACCACATTGCAGATCTTGGCGTTATCCTTGATAGCAGACTCCGCTTTAACCTACACTTGGATCATACTATATACAGAGCAAATAAACTGCTTGGATTCATAAAAAGACGTGCTAAAGAATTCAAACATATATGGGTAACAAAAGCATTATTCTGTACGTTAGTGCGCCCAATTCTTGAATATTGTTGCATAGTTTGGAATCCAGTATTTGAAGTGCACAAAGATAGACTTGAATCTTTTCAAAAACAATTTCTGCTTTTTGCTTTAAGGGATTGTTATGATCCACAGGATTATAGAAACTTACATTCGTATGAACACAGACTGAAAATCCTTAACATAATGCCGCTTTCATTGAGAAGAACATTACTTTGTTCATGCTTTACAATCGATGTCATTACTGGTAAAATCGATAGCGAATATATCTCCAGCAGGATTATACTTAATGAACCAATAAGGAGAACTAGGCATACAAGATTTTTGAGTGAATCTCAGCACGACATACAACGAACCCTTAAATAGTTGTTGGAGAATATTCAATAATAAAAGCGAACACTACTCACCATCAATGTCAAAATCCGTGTTCAGGCGCTCCCTTTCTAAACACCTTTTCCCACCCTAATTTTTTCCCTTATTACTCACCATTAAACCAAATTTTTCCAATGGCCCTATTTCTTGTAAATACTCTCCTATCTCTAACTCCCACTCCCATGCTCACTCCCACATACATGTTTTTAAGTATAATTTTATATAATTAAAAGACCCCTCCTTTTTTTCACCTTTCCTTGTCTCTTTTTTTTTGACATGTTTAAAAAAAATGTCAGCGATGTGGGTGGATCACGCCTGCAACGAATGAGCCCCTTCAATCATCAAAAACAAGGAAAGGAGAAAAAATGAAGAAAAAAATTAAGAAAAAAAAAATAATAATAATAATAAGTAAAATAAAAAACCTGTTAGCATAAGTAAGTTTCCCTTGTTTGGCTAAATAAATAAATAAATAAAATGATTATGGAACTCTATACTTAACAGCTATAAAAGAAAAAACTTTATTCATTCATTTAACTTTTTTCATATATTCCCATCCCCAACTCCGCACTACATTCACGACGTTAACGTTAACATGCATCATCAACAACAACGTCAATAATAACCATACTTTGAAGTATGCTGCTACGTTTGCTTAACGTCGATAAGCTTTATGTATGCATGTTTGTTTAGTAAAATCATAAAATTCAGTGTCTGCTTGTTACAACTTAAATGTTTGATTCTTCTACGCTTTAATAATAATAAATCTTATAAAATATGATAATCAGTATTCTAGAACTATTCTATTATTTATTCTACAAATTTATTATAATATCCTATCTCTAGTTCACCACCTCATTAATACGTCATCAAACACTAGCGATACATTGCTGTCGTCTTTCGGTGACACCTTGCTTCCTTTGAAATTCATGTTGTTAGAATCGAAATAATCATATGGGAATATACCCTTTCTCTTCATATGATTGAATTCGTCTTCGTCAATTTATTCTTAAATATGAATAAATATAGACACAGCCAAATTTAAATTTGAAAGTTACGCAAACAAACAAAACAGTAAACGATAATAAGGTCTATGCTAGCCTCCATGAGATTTATTAAATTTAATAAGACTTCAGCATCAAATATTCTAAAATAAATTGTACTCCTTTATTATTTTGTTTCATTAATACTCTTCCTATCCACTCATCGACACACTGCTGTCGACTTTCGGTTTTGTTAGCACGTACGATGAAATTTAAAAAAAAAATATATTCTAACACTTAAACCTTCATCGATCCTAAATTGATATAATCATTATAAATAGAAATATTCTTATTGCAACACTCATTTAAGTAAAAGTCGTTAAGTAGAATTTGATGAATTGATGTTAGGCATTTGAGGGTTAAAAACAAATGCATGCAAACATGTTAAGCATATATTATGTTTATTTATTTATGTTCGTCAACTTGTTTAATAATAATAAACATATGTTGAAGATGCTTCTACACTTGCTTAACGTCGATATGCTCGCTGCATATCAGTTTAGCTTCAAAAAGATTGAATAAAAAATAAAAAAAAACAACAACTTATGTATGCATACTATATATGTATGGATAAAATCATAAAATTCGTTTGCTTGCAACAACTTTAAAGTTTGATTTTTTTACGTTTCAATAATAAATATAATAAAATTTGATAATTAAATGTTCTAGAACAAATTATATGTCTACATATATTGATTTGCTTATTCTACAACTTTATTATTATAACAATAATAACCTGCAAAGTAAATCAGCATTTTCGACTTCGTTAGAGATACTATCACTGATCTCATCAACTTGCACCGGCTTATCATCATCGTCTAGCCACTCAGGCGGTATTAATCCTTGTGATTTACCAATGTCTCCATTGGAGGAAGAAATCTGATGTATTTGCATGGCATTTTCACACGATTGGAAACGTCTAATGTATACATATTGGCTATTACGTATCATTTGTTACAGTAAATAGTTTTGTATCTGGGAAAAAAGAAAATTTAAATTTGAACGGACGATTGTTTGTCTCGCTTACCACAGAATTCTAAGCTATCGAGTAAGTCGTGTTAGTGAACTGATACAATTTAACCAAAATTGAGCATATTTATGCTTAAGGACTTGTTGAAAGTTAACTGTATAGTCTCTTTATCTCCTTCCCTCCTATCTCACACCCAACCTCGTACTACAGACACAACGCTATCAACAAAAATAAAATTCTTGGAATAACGATAAGATCCTCAAGACTCAATCAAGAAACATGTTTGAACATGCACGATAAAATTTCTGTAAAAATAACAAGTCCCCTCAACACATGCAAGAAATACTGAAACTCAATTTTCTCGTTTCAGCATTTTTCGAGTGGGGATACGGTTCTGTCGCTAACAACATCTAAAAATGAAAATTTCTGGAAAAAATATGCGTCATCAACAAATATATGCAAACATGTTAACATATCCCTATAGGAACAAACTTACTTGTTTTTAAAAACAACTAGTTAAAAAACTAGTTTGAAATAAACTAGTATATGAAGTACTTTGAATTATATTAAGGCGGCAACTATTCTGACTTGGACATGTTTTAATTGCAAATTTTTATTAGATTACAAGTTTATAAATATTTAACCATGTTATTTCATCAAATATTATTAATTTCATACATATCCTGAAAATAATATCTAATATCTGAAATATCTAATTGTGTTATTGAAATAAATCCATGCAAGCCCGTCCAGCCAAAAATGTAAACATTGTGAAAATTTATTTCAATAACACAAAATCCAGTCAAACCAGTATAGAATATAATAATGCAAAATGTAAACATTGTGCAGAATTTATTATAAAAACCAGTCAAACCAGTTTCAGCCAGTTTATAGAATTTGACAACAACAACGGCGACTGCACAAATACCGGCAGAAATGTTTTCGCATATCACATTTCGAAAACACTTCCCCAAGAGTCTAATTTACATGCTGGATTTTCAGCGAGTAAAATTGAGTGAGCGAATTGGGTTCTCTTTCTTTAATATATATACTCTTTGGCTTAGCTTTATTAGAGTTCTGCTTTAAGAATATCTAAACAAAAACTGCAACATCAGCAACTTAAAGATACACACACCGAGTGATGATATAAATAATTATCTGAATAAAAGTGGTAGCGTCAGTTGACGGATCGTCTGGGGCATTAGTCCCCCTAATAAAACATTCTACTTCAAGTTACTAGCACCCAGCTAAATCTCCGTTGCTGGATTAATTTTGATGGTAGGCCTTATTTTTTTAATAAAAGAAACATCTAGTTAATTTTAGTGTAAAACTGGGACAACGTTTGCTGTCAACTGTAATGTTATATGAAAGGCAGCAAAAATGCTATTACTACACCCAAAGATGTTCATATATTCTAACCTTTAAACTTTTACCGTACCTAAATTGATAAAATCATTATAAATATAGATTTTCGTATTGAAACACTCATATTGTCAAAGTCGTCAAGTAGAATGTGATGAATTGTTACTAGGTATTTGAGGGTTAAGAATAAAATTATAAACGGTAATAAGCTATGTGTATGTATTCATGTATATCAGCTTAGCTTACAGTTCTGCTTTAAGAATATCTAAACAAAAAACTGCGACATCATCAAGTTAAAGATACACACACCGAGTGATGTTGTAAATAATTATTTTAAATACAGTGCAAGCTTCAGCTGGGGATCGCTTGGATTATTAGCCACCTGTAATGCACTCCAAACTACATTTTGCTATAATATAATCCTAAGCACATTAATGCAAATTTATTTACTAATCTAAAAGTGCATTGAACTCAACTAGCGTTTTAATTATTTTGTTGCACTCACGCACAATATGTATATGCATGCAATATAAACTAAACAACAACACAACCTTGAATATGTTGACATGAACTTGTTTTTTGTTCGCAAGAGCATTGAACTCAGTTGCATTGTTTCTATTTTGTCTCTCCCGCGCACAAAGTATATGTTAAATCTAAAAGGGGAAATTAAGTACATACATGCACTTTTTCTTGTCGCACATATTATATTATGTTACGCATTTCTCTTGCACTTATTAGTGTCGATATGATTCACATATGTTATTATTTATATTTATGTTTTTATATTCATATTTTATGAAATGCACACATGTTATTATTTATATTATTTTTAAATGTTAATATTTAAGTTATATGAAAATATTAATGTTAGTTATGATTTAAGTCGTTTAAAAAAAAAAATACCGCTGTTCGACTATAAAAGTCGAACATTTTTGAAATTAAAATCAATCTAGTTCTGCTTCTAAACAGCATAACTTTTATTTAATCAGCACTAGTCAATTTTTTTGAACATGTGGCGTTTTTAAGCGCCGGTGAAAAATTAAGTAGGCAGAGCTACCAACAAATTTAACACGGTTTCAGTAAAGCGAAAGTGTACCGCGCACACGGGCCGAACGTTACATGGCGATCCTGCCCAAACCGGACGAGAATTATGTGCCGTCGGAAGAATATGTGCCAGAGAATGCTAATTTGGGTGCACCAACATACATACCAACGACCATAACGGCTGGTCCAAGAAAAGTCACTATCGAGGGGTAGCATCGGCGCTAAGCAAGAGCTCGATAGGAGCGACTGACCGCAATTCCTGTGACGTAAAGACCGAGGCACAGACGCGGAGGTGTGCTGGTAAAACTGCGTAGAAAATGGCCGCGCTCCGGAACATTGTAAATGCTGAGAAGCCGCCAGACTTTCAGACAGCTGGTCTCATCTGGCGCGAAATTGCTGAGTTGGAGCAACAGCTAGAAGTCCGGATGAAAAAAAGCGTAACATGGATAACAATTAAATACTCATCGACTTGTTATTATTATTTATTTTTTTTGTTATTTTATAAAGAAAAGAAAACAAAAAGCTCTAAATATGGTATATGGAATTATTAAATAAAACACTTTTGAAATCAATATTATTCAAACTTTAATTTTTTTATATAAATTTGCTCCATTTTTCTAACTTACAGATTCACTCTAATTATTTTAATATACGCGCAAATAAAACAGAAAGAAAATATGCACACACGATCTTTGTTTAGTTCTAATTAATTTATAGCATCTTTGTATAAAATGAAGCCTTCGTCTTAAGCCTCGTTCGTTTTCGGACGATATCGGGCAAAATTGACTTATATTTTGTCCTTGCGTCATCGTCTACTGTTACGTTGCTTAAATACTCTTAACGTGAGTACTTGTCAAAAACAATATTATCGGATTGTAGAAGTCCAGCATATTGCGTACAACTAACATAAACCTTAAACATTTCATACTTATTACAAGCAATTTTTAATATGCTGCAAATTCAATTTTAGGATTTATGTACTGTGAAAATTAAATAATATTAGAAATGTTTTCGGCGATTGCACCAAAGGCTGGAGTGCCTTTTGCCAGCTCTGGATTCTTTTCCATTTCCTGCAATCCAAATTGTTCACTTGTTGTTTTCTTTGTACTAAAATTTAGAAAGTATTTGTGTATTCTTCATGGCAACGTTCATTTTAAAAATGTTCACAAAGATGACAATTTACCAATCGTCAAATTTTGACATATCGTTCGTAATTTTTTTCTTACACAAAGCCAATTTCATACTAAGGTTACGTTATCGTTCTCTACTGGAACAGCTGTTCTAGTTAATGCACGACATTATTTTTACATCAAGCTAAAACAGCTGACTCTCGGCTTTCCAGCGAAGGCTTCGTTAAATCGACGTGTCATTCGTTTTACGTAAAGATGCTATTAATATCAGTTTTTGACGTTTACTTTCTTTCGTTCTTTTATTTACTGAAATGTCAGTTCTGTTTTAGGTTCTACAAATATTTCGCAACTCAGACAGAGTGATCACTATACAAAAAAAAATTGTTATTCAAGCTTACGAAATGTAATAAGGTCGTTCATGATAATATGGACGTGATCGAAGAACACATATATCTAATATTGAAAAATTAAAGAACGAAAGAAAATAAAAAACGTAAATTACAAAAACCTGAGGAATTAAAAAATGAAGTAGATAATCTTAAATTCCATGAAAATTTAAACACTTTAAAAATACAATTTTTCGATATTTAAGAAGATTTATTAAAAACAATTAATAATTTATGTATAAAAGAAAAAATAAAAATTACTAAAATTCAGGATAGCGATTTAAATTGTTCAAATATTTGGGAAGAAGACAACAATTTGCCAAAAATGTCGAACTTCGATATAAATATGGTAGGTAAAAACCTACAAATCCTTAAAGGGGTTTTTAATCAATTAGAGGATTTCATAATTCAATCAGAACTACTTCACGACTTAAAGATCAAGATAAAGAAATTTTTATTAAATATGTCTATAATTTTAAGCTTACATCACAAGTCCGCAGCATAATTGGAAGTTCGAATAGACCTTCGACTTTTAGAGAATTGAAAACTTTGTTGAAAAATGCATACCCTAATCCGAGTACTCTACAACATATACTAAACGAATTTAGTTCGCTTCGGCAAAATAACAAATCCATAGCAGAATTCAGAGAAAAAATTGCCGATCTGGCAGAACAGTAAAGTTCGTTTGAAATAAAATCCGTCCCAGGAAGCCTAAAATACAATCTACAAAATTAAAGAAAGTATAGCATTAATTGTTTTCACCAAGGGTGTTAATATTGAATACAAAAATCTTTTACTTGCAAATACACCTAAGACATTTAATGCAGCCACAGAAAGATGTATGACTGCAGAAAAAAGTTTAGTTACGGACACAACGAACGTTTTCCAAATACAGAATAGAAACAATTTTAGAAATCAGAGGGAACACAACACAAGGTATAGCAACAATCTTAGGAATTATAACTTTCTCAGCAATAATTATAGAATTATCAAAACAATAGTTCATACAGCAATTACAGAAGTAATAATAATTATAGAAATAACAACTTTTCAAACAACAATATTACAAATAGAGACTTTACAAACGGCAATCAAAGAAATAATAACAATCATAGATACAATAATTCGCAAAATAATAACAACGCAAATTATAACTTAAACAGAAATTCGAATGTAAATTCCAATATTAGGAGAAATCATAATGAGCAGGGAAACGGAAATGGCCGGGTAGCAGGAATGGTTACCCGCAGAGGAAAAAATTAATACTGAAACTCACAAAAACTTAACAAATTTTGTCACATTGAAATGTAAACATTCAAACGAAGATTTAAAATTCCTTATAGACACGGGAGCGGATATATCTATTGTAACGAACCTCCGGACGTTACCTCTAATTTTCCAGCCAAGGTAAACTCAGCGGCTGTCCAGGGTTTTGCTCAAGAATTTTGGGCTGCGTTAGGTGCAGCACCGGTTGGAGATTTTAACTTATCTTCGGGGTAAAGGTTGGCCTCACCATCGGCTCCTAGCTTTGGGAGTCTTTTGGATGGATTTTGTCGTGGCTGTACCTTGCCCTTGTTGGATCGCGTGATCTTTCGTGAATTTCTATATTTGTTGCTCGGGTGTGTGTGTGCGTGTGTCCTGTTGGTTTCCCCTGACAAGCGGTTCAGTTGTTGTTGTAGGTATCGCTCGTGCAGAGTAATGGTGGAGAGCAAACAACAGGCAGAGGTAATAAGACCATTCTATGACCCTGATGTGTACTCGCAAAGCGGGAGAGGAAAATGTATTAGTCGGCTAATGTGGTGGGTATCACTCGTATAGAGAAATAGTGGCAAGCAACGACAGGCAGAGGCAGGCAGAGAGGAAAATGTTTTGTTTAACTACCGTGGTGGGTATGTCTCATTTAGAGTAGTGGTGGCAAGCAAACAACAGGCAGAGGTAGTGAGACCGTCTATGACCCTGATGTGTACTCACAAGGCGGGAGAGGAGAAGGTATTAGTAGGCTAAAGTGGTGGGAATGACTCGTGTAGAGTAGTGGCGGCAAGCAAACAGCAGGCAGAGGTAATAAGACCTTCTATGACCCTGCTGTGTGCTCGCAAGGCGGGAGAGGAGAGTGTCAATGTCTGTCTTAGTAAATGTCTATACCTGTTTGTCGTATCCCGAGCAACGATGTTCGCTGAGTGGCTGATGCAGCAGCTGTGATGGAGATCCGAAATGAAACACGTTTGTTCAGCTTGATGACTATTACACGACTCATTTATTGAAATAAATGAAACTTAAAACTAAGTGCTGATTGCTGTCAGCTTTGTACATTTGTTACTTACTTACTACGTTATTATGTTCTTTGTACTAAGTACTATTTGCAAGGGATGCGTAATGTATATACTTCATGTTTGATGGTAATAAAATATAATTCATGTCTTATGTTTAATTTGCTAGTAATATATATATATGGTAAGTATAATTCATGTATATTAAATATAGACTATAGGTAAGAGAAATAATATCGTTATTTAATATGGTTGGCCGTCATACGTGTATGCAATGTAGCTGGTCTGATGATGGAGTAGCTTGATGGCCGCATGACGAAGTGGTTGGTATGCCGTATGGCATAGAGATTGTGCGGTACTATTTCACTCCTGAAATAGTGTCGTCACACTATCTGAAAAATCAAAAATATAAATAATATAGATACAGGAAATGTTTCAACAATTACGGGTATAACAAATGAAACTATCGAATGTATAGGCACATCAAACTTAAGATTTGTAATCGAAACAGAAGAAATTTTATATAACTTTCAGATAGTTGAAAATGAATTTCCCATTTCAACTGACGGTATAATAGGACGAGATATGTTAAGGAAATATATGTCTAACAAGGAAACCGATTTGAATAATTTTTGGATACGTGATAGACGACAAAAATCTAAAGTCGATGTATTTTTTTATACGTGCTCAATCGATAGTTTACGGTTTCAAAATGACGTTTTAAAAACAGCGAAAATTTCGTTTTTTTGCCACAATTTCACTATTTTGCATAGAAATATATAAAAATTTGTTATCAAACGAAAGGTATTTTAAGGCCACACATGTTGGCTTCCATTTTGGAGAAATAAATTTCATTGTAATTTTGTTGTAATTTTTAACAGTATTTAGTCGATATCATAAGGAGCGCATTTTCGAAATTGTTTCGTTAACATTTATATTTGATTTAAAAGAATTCTAAAAGTTATCTTTTTTTGTATTTTTAAATTTTTAAGTTTTTATATTGAAGTTTTCTTTATTAAATATGCATTTATTTTCTTAAAAAAAAATTTTTTTTGAGATGAAGACAACAATATGGGTACCAAAAATATTGTTTTTTCTCCAAATTTCCGTATGTGTAAATATTTGATCGGAAAAGTTTATATTTAACAGGGCTTCTATACAGATTAGTGCTTTTAACTTGTTTGCCCGAAGGAATGAGAAAAACCGTCGGAAATTTAAAAATATGACTTTCTATGTAAATATCTCCGTTAGTTTCCAACATATTTTACAAAATTTTCTTTTGTTATAAAGTTTAATAAAAGTACTTGCCAATAAATATTTTAGCAATACCAATTACTGTACATTTGTATTTTTACTATTTTTTTCAAAAAAAGCCGAAAAAAATTACGTAAAATTTACTTTTGTTGTAAAAATAGTTTAATTTAAAAATTGCATTTTAAACACCCTTTCACATGGCATGACATTTATTAGCAAAAATGGATTCAGTTTTAAACAAAAATTTATTAGCTACTTCTATCATAAAAAAACAAGCATACCCTTTCAATTTTTTTGATGAAATTAATTTTTTTAAAAATGCTATTTATATAATTTTTATAAAAGAGTATAGCTTCAAAAATAATATATAAATAAAAAAAATATCCCAATATTCTTTTCCAATCAAAAGTTATTACTAAAAACCTATTTTCATACCATGTGGATCTGTATTAACAAAACTTCTTTTCTGTTAATTATTAAGTCTCTATATCCTTCCCATGCTCATTTTAAGAATAATCATGCTGATTTTGAAAATTTTAAAAGAAACAAATATTTTTTATACTTTTCAGTTATTAACCCTTGGCTGCCACACCTCGCTCCAGTAATATAGCTTCCACCCTATGGTAACTCATTACCCCAACTAACCAAGAGAACTATTTCTCGGCATTGGACATGACCAGCTTGCCATTGGACATAACTGCCTTTTCAACAAACAACGGACACTTTCAATTCAAACGTTTACCATTTGGACTGAAAATATCATCTAACAGTTTTCAGCGTATGCTGACAATAGCGTTAAGTGGATTAGACGCTGAAGCATTTTTATACGTTGACGATATCATTGTGTTTGGATGCAGTTTAAGGCATCACAATGAAAATTTAGCCAAAGTATTTGCAAGAATAAGAAAGTTTAATTTGAAGTTAAATGCCCATAATTGCTTTTTCTTAAAACCAGAAGTTGTCTACCTTGGACACTTCATAATTTAATGGAATTAGAACTGACCCAGCGAAAAACAAAATAAATAAAAATTATCCTGTACCAAAACACACAGACAAAGTTAGGAGATTTGTTGCTTCTGCAATTATTACAGAAGGTTCATACCAAATTTTGCAGATATAGCCAAGGATTTGAACTCACTTTTGAAAAAGAATACGAATTTGACTAGAATGAAAATTGCCAAAATGCTTTTAACACGTTAAACGAAAAATGACTTAACCCTCCTATACTACAATACCCAGATTTTGAAAAACAATTTATACTGACAACAGACGCCTCGAATTATGCTCTAGGTGCAATTCTGTCACAAGGCGAAGTTGGTTCAGACTTACCAATTTCTTTTGCAAGCAAGTCACTTTCGAAACATGATTTGAACAAACCAATCATAGAAAAAGAGTTATTGGCCATACACTGGGAAAAATTTTTTCAGGCCATATCTTTATGGTCGCAAATTTTTATTAGTCACAGACCACAGGCCATTAGTGTCTCTTTTTACCCACAGAAATCCGTCATCAAAGATGACACGAATTAGATTAGACCTATGCGATTACAATTTTGGGGGAACAGGGGGCGAACCATCACATGGCAACGTGTCTGACCGCCTCAACCTGGCGAGGCCAGCATTTTCCATGTCGAAATCGTCTCAAGTCGACTCAAACCTCCAAGTGGTGTTCCCTGGGCAACGGCAAACTGGCATCCGTCAGTTTGACGGCTAATTTGAGCGGCGGGTCGATCCATAGACCTTAAACATGGAATGTGCGCAGGGTTTGGGTCCCGCCACATTACTACTGCCCAATGAAAACTAAACCAGCCTCGGATAAGAACCCCAATTACGTTGACGACCACCGCAAACGAAAAATGGACAATGATTTACGGATATGCACCTGGAATGTCCGGACCCTTTATAGGGAAGGTGCCATTATCCAACTGGCGGAAGCCCTCAAAACAATACAATCTGACATCACCGCCATCCAGGAAATGCGATGGAAAGGGCAAGGCTGCTCTAAACAAGCACACTGCGATATCTACTACAGCTGCCATGCGGAGAAGCGCGAATTCGGATGTGGATTCGTCGTTAGCCGGAAACTACGCCACCTTGTTTCCCGGTTCACACCTGTGAACGAAAGATTGGCCACGATCCGCATCAAGGCAAAATTTTTCTACATAAGCCTTATTTGCGAGCACGTCCCGACGGAGGAAAAGGACGAAGCCGTCAAGGACGCTTTCTACGCTAGTCTTGAGGACGTATATGATCACCTTCCGGTCCATGACGTGAAAATAGTCCTCGGCGATTTTAATGCGAAAGTCGGAAGGGAAGGCATCTTTGGCCCCACTGTCGGACAGTTCAGTCTTCACGAGACCTCCACAAACAACGGTCTAAGACTGATCGACTTCGCCGCGGCACGAAACATGGTAGTTAGTAGCACCAGATTTAAGCACCTCGACATCCACTAGGCCACCTGGCTGTCCCCGGATCAAAAAACGCGAAACCAAATTGATCATGTTGTAATCGACGGAAGGCATGCCTCTAGTGTTCTAGATGTGCGTACATTTCGGGGGGTCAACATTGACTCCGACCATTATCTTGTTGCAGCCAAGATCCGCATGCGATTATGCAATGCCAAGAACATACGCACAGGAATGCAACGAAAGCTAGATGTCGCTAAGCTGCAATTACAACGGACTGCCGAAGCCTACTCCGCTCAACTCTCGGTTAAGCTCAACCAACCAACCTCTGGACTCGACGACGCCGGCGGACTTTGGGCGCATATATCCCACTCCATGCGCGCTGCCGCTGCAGAAGTCATTGGTTTCCGGCGCCCGCAACCTCGGAACCAATGGTATGATCAGGAGTGTCGCATTGCGACTGCAGTAAAAAACGCCGCTTATAGAAAAACGCTGCAGTCAGCTGCAACGCGAGCCGTGCGAGAAAACTACCGCGAAAAGAGGAAGGAAGAGAGGCGCCTTTTCAGACGCAAGAAAAGAGAGCAGGAAAAGCGTGAGCGTGAGGAACTAGAGGTATACCAGGGCAAGAAGGATGCACGAAAATTCTATCAACAGGTTAAGCGTCTAACCCAAGGTTTCAAGCCCGGAGCATCCACTTGTAGAGACGAAAATGGAGATCTGAATACGGATACACAGTGTGTGCTTAGATTGTGGAGACAGCACTTCTCCAATTTACTTAATGGCGACGATTCCACCAATGCCGCCCATCGAGAGCACAGTGCAGTGCCACCAATCGACGATGACGGAGTGGAAGTATCACCACCTAGCCATGAAGAGGTTCGAGTTGCTATCCAACGACTCAAAAACAATAAAGCAGCGGGTGCTGACGGCCTGTCAGCTGAATTGTTTAAGACCGGCGGCGATGAATTGATAAGGCGCATGCATCAGCTCATCAGCAAAATATGGCTAGCAGAAAGCATGCCCGACGATTGGAACCTCAGTGTACTGTGCCCTATACTTAAGAAAGGAGACCCTACAATCTGCGCAAGTTATAGAGGTATCAGTCTTATTTCCATCGCATATAAGGTTCTCTCAAGCGTACTATGTGAAAGATTAAAGCCAATTACAAAAACACTGATTGGACCTTATAAGTGTGGATTTCGACCTGGTAAGTCCACCATAGACCAGATTTTCACGCTACGACAAATCCTGGAGGAAACCCACGAAAATCAAATTGACACACACCATCTCTTTTTCGACTTTAAAGCTGCGTTCGATAGCCCGAGAAGGGATTGCCTATACGCAACAATGTCTGAGTTCGGTATACCTGCAAAGTTGATTAGACTTTGCAGAATGACGTTGAGCAACACACGCAGCTCCGTCAAGGTAGGAAATGACCTCTCCGAAACCTTCAATACCGAAAGAGGTTTCAGGCAAGGCGATCCACTGTCTTGCGATCTCTTCAACATCATCATGGAGGGGATCGTACGAAAGGCCGGTGTGCATCGTAAAGGCACCATTTTCTATAAAGGTGTCCAGCTCCTTGCTTACGCTGATGATATTGATATTGTTGGCAGAACCAAGAGAGATGTTACCGCTGCTTTCGCCGCTATCGAAAAGGAATCAGCCAAAGTGGGTTTGACGATAAATGAGGGTAAAACAAAGTATATGCTGTCTACAAACAAGGGAGCTCGGCGTTAAGACTCCCACGTTTCATCCGGCAGCTATAACTTTGAAGTAGTCAAGGAGTTTGTATACCTTGGCACCGCCATTAATACTAACAACGAAATCAGCCTGGAGATAAAGCGAAGAACAATAATTGCTAATAGGTGCTACTACGGGCTCAGTAAGCAACTAAGTTCCAGAGCCCTCTCTCGATCGACAAAACTAACACTCTACAAGACGCTCGTTCTACCTGTGCTGCTTTATGGCGCTGAGGCATGGGTAGTTTCGCAAACTGACGCAGCCGCTCTGGGGGTGTTCGAGAGAAAAGTTCTTCGCAAAATCTTCGGTCCTGTTCGAGTCGGCGATGACTATCGCATCCGAATGAACCACGAGCTGTATGAGCTCTACGGAGACATTGACGTAGTTCGGCGTATAACTGTGCAGCGACTACGCTGGCTGGGTCATGTCCATCGTATGGACGACGAAGCTCCAGCGAAAAAGGTGCTCGAAGCGAGGGTCGCTGGTCAACGACGACGAGGGAGACCATGCCTCCGATGGATGGACCAGGCTGAGGAAGCCCTAACCGCACTTGGTGTATCCGATTGGAGAAGGCGCGCGCAAAGCAGAGGCGCCTGGCGAGAGCTGATGAGGTCGGTCGAAATCCGGACACGGGTTGTCACGGCCACCTAAGTAAGTAAGTAAGATTACAATTTTGATATTTTATATAAGAAAGGAAAAATGAATACAAATGCTGACGCATTATCCCGGATAGTTATTAACAGCGATTCACTGCAGGCTATGATTCCGACAGGTTCAGAAGATAGCAAAAGAAATATACTAGCAATTATAAGAGGTATGACTAGAAATAATCATATGCAAAACAAAAATTATAACAATACAGATTGTCTTCCCAACAAGAATCCCGTACAAATTTTTGTTTGGGAATGCACATCAATATCGGCCATTAAAGGAATGAAAAAATTAAGGTTTGTTACTGAAAGTAGGAGAAAGATTACCCAAATCCAATTTGAGATAAAAGATTGGGAAGTTATTATACAATGTAGTGATAACCCACAGTTCACAACGCTGACTCTGGAAGAGCTATCATCAAGGATGTATAATTTAGGAATAGAAGAACTAGCATTAAAGAGAAACAATGAGATATTTAGAACAATTGCAATGGAAAAATGGAAAAATATATTCAACAATTTAAGTAGGAATGAGGAGAATTTAAAAGTTTTAATTTATTGCGAACCACAGAGAATAGTCGACAAAACAATTGAAAATAAAATTATAGAAGAATACCACAACTCGACTCACGGAGGTCGACACGGCATAAGAAAAACCACATTAAAACTAAAACAAAAATATATATGGAAGAACATCGGAAAATGATAAAGAATTACATACTAAATTGCGAAAAATGCAAAATTAATAAACAAACTAGACATACAAACTAGACATAAAAAAAACTAACTTTGACAGACACGCCAGGATCTAGGTTCGAAAGAGTTTCAATAGACACAGTAGGTCCGGTGACGACCCTATTTTGGTAAAAAAGGCCCCCACAATAGATCAAACAAATTTATATAGAAACATATAAATTATCATGTACTGTCAACTTGGCAACAGCAGCACAAACCTAACGCTGAACATTAGGCGATTATAAAGCCGCAAATAACAACAACACAACAAGTGGAAATAAATACTTTGTCAGCATACTGACATGCATATACATTTCCACACACAAGAACAACAACCAAGCAGCTGATGACGCAGCTTAACATAATTAGTACAGCAGAATAAATTGTTAAAATACATCAAGCAAAAGCCGTACTTAATATAATTTAACAAATATTCTAGTTTTATATTTTATCATGTTCATATATAAATGTAATAATAACATTATATAAATTTCATGAAAAATTAGTATATATATTTATATCATATACATACCATAAGAAAACAATGTATAAAATTTAAAGTAATAACATATTTACAAGCTAACATCCACCTGCATTATACTTGCTCACACATAATATGTACTCTGTACTAAAACAAATAGTACTATCAATACCTTTGTACGAGTATGTATTGATACATCTCTGGTGCCAGCCCCCACTTAGCTAGTTTTAAGTTTAAGTTTTAATAAACAGTCTTGTGGAAGCAATCAAAGCGGACAGTCAATTTTTATTTTCGCTCCTCAACGTATAACTTCATTCTTCACAGCAGCAGCAGCAGTCGTCACATCAGCTGAGATCAGTCACACTGTGGCCAGCCGACCGAGCGGACGTGCCAGACCCGATCCTATCCCTTTCCTCCACACTTCGTGCTAGACACAGAGTTGAGCTTTTTACACTCCTCTCTGCCTGTCTTACGAGCTCCACTCTCTTCCAATATTTCCCCACTCGAGCATGATATTGGTTGCTGAGCTTTTTATACTCGGTAACTACACCATTCTCACCATCGCTCCACACGAGTATCCTCACCACTGCGTACCTCCACGCAAGGTTGATTTATAAGGTTGTCGCAGGGCTAATCGCACTCTCTTCTCAGTACCCATAATTGTCAAAACCAGCCAATTTTGCGAATGACTACGAAAGAAAAACGGATAATAATAGAGAGCACCTGCAGATTTTCTATGAGCTGTCAACTTCGATTTGACAATTATGGGTACTCGCTCTCTCCCTTGCGACAACCTTATAAATCAACCTTGCCTCCACGCTTTGAGTAGACACAGGGTTGAGCTTCTTACACTCCTCTCTGCCTGTCGCTCACCATACTCTACACGAGCGTCACTCTCTTTGAGTATTTCACCACCCGAGCCTGATATTGGCTGCTGAGCTTTTATACTCGATAGCTGTATCATTCTCACAAGCTCCACACGAGCCATACCCACCACTGAGAACCTTCCTATTTGAGTAGACGCTGTGTTGAGCTTCTTATACTCGATTCTGTTGCTCTCTCTCCTGCACTCCACCGCGCTATACTCACCCTTGAGTATCTTCCCCTTTGAGTCGATACTGAGGTGTAGAGCCCACGCTCCACCCACGCGTCAATCTCATCCTCGCTTTACACAAGCCATACTCATCTCTGAGTATCCGACACAAACGGACAGACATAGAGCCAAACGCAACGAATGCACAGCAACAAGCACTCACACTCATACACACTCACATAGGAGGAGAAGACGGTAAAATCGTACCACGATGAAGTACGACAATGAGGCTGAGGAAGGCACAGTCACGCCATCACGTAGTGAGCAACGTCAACAGGACTACTTTGTTCCTAGCCAGCCTGCCCTCCCTTGAAAGGCCAAACAGAAATCAAAGAAACCAAGCAACCAACCAAATGGTTGCCAGCCGATTCTGCCACCACTAGGCAAATCGGCACCAAAATCATCGACAGCCACCAAGACTTCATCACCAAACGACGGCCACCACGGCCATTGCTTCTTCTTCGGAATCCTCCAGCAAGGGCCGGGGAATAAACCTCCAAATACAAGTTTTCTTGTATACGGACCCTGGACAGCCGCTGAGGATACCGCAGCAAATAAGGTTGTAACGAAAGGAGGTTCGTTACAGTCCTTTACGTTGCGAGTTGACGAAATACGTTATAGCTTGTCCTATGGAAACCAAAAACGCCAAAACTGTAGCCAAAACATAAATAAAAAACTTAATTTGGATCTATGGTCACTTTAAAATTCTAAAATCAGATAAGGGTACTGAATTTACCAATGAGTTGATGTCGGAGATATGCAGCCAATTGAACATTAAGCTAATATTTAGTACACCTTACCATCATGAAACTCTGGGTTCTATTGAGAGGAACCACAGAGTATTGAATAAGTTCTTATTGAATTTCTGCAAAGATGACGAATGAGACCACTGGATCCCATACTTCACATTTGCGTACAATACGACACCTCATATTGATACAAATTATAGTCCTTTTGAACTAATTTTTGGCAAATTGGCAAATCTACCAAATGATAATTTAGAAAAATCAAAAGTTTACAATACAGATAATTACGCGCAAGAACTGAAAATGAGATGAGCATACTCTCTAAAAAAACACAAGAATTAATAAATATAGCCAAAGAAAAACGAATACAGAATATTACAATTACAGCACTATTAAACTTAAATATTGGTGACAAAGTCTTAATAAAAAGAATGAACAGAAAAAAGAATCATTCGCCTTATCAGGGTCCATACACTTCATTAAAAAGAAATGGTGTAAATTCTATAATTAATCTAAATGGAAAAATCATAGAATATCACAATAATTTATTAAAAAATGGAATTAATCAATGTAAATTTTCTTATTAATCTATTAATTAATCAATGTAAATCAATGTAAAAAAAAAATCATTTTATATTTATCATATATATATAGTACATTATACTATAATTGCATTATATAATTTATAAACAAAAATTATGTTCTTAAAATCAAATAATTTGTATCTTAAGAGTGGGGGTGTAATGCACTCCAAACTACATTTTCCTATAATATAATCCTAAGCACATTAATGCAAATTTATTTACTAATCTAAAAGAACTCAACTAGCGTTTTAATAATTTTGTTACACTCACGCACATTATGTATATGCATGCAATATAAACTAAGAAACAACACAAATTTGAACATGTTGACATGAACTTGTTTTTTTATGCGCAAGAGCATTGAACTCAGTTGCATTGTTTCTATTTTGTCTCTCCCACGCACAAAGTATATGTTAAAGCAAAAAGGGGGAATTAAGTACATACATGCACTTTTTCTTGTCGCACATATTATATTATGTTACGCATTTCTTTTGCACTTATTAGGGTTGATATGATTCACATATGTTATTATTCATATTTATTTTTTTATATTTATATTATATGAAATGCACACATGTTATTATTTATATTTATTTTTAAATGTTAATATTTACGTTATATGAAAATATTAATGTTAGTTATGTTTTAAGTCGTTTTAAAAAAAATACCGCTGTTCGACTATAAAAGTCGAACATTTTTGAAATTAAAATCAATCTAGTCATCTTCTAAACAGCATTACTTTTATTTAATCAGCACTAGTCAATTTTTTGAACCTGTGGCGTTTTTAAGCGCCGGTGAAAAATGAAGTAGGCACGGAAGTAACACGGTTTCAGTAGAGCGAAAGTGTACCGCGCACACGGTCCGAACGTTACATCCCCTACTAAATCATACTAGCTCAAGTTATTAAGACCCCCTAAAATTCCCGCCGCTGAATTACCTTTGATAAATTTTATGTATGTATGTATGCGAACTTGCTTAACAACTAACATATACATTCATACACAAAATATGTCCGTCCACTTGTTTAAACAATAATAACACATATACAAAATATGCACGTCCAATTGCTTAAACACACAAACATATATATAAAATGTGTAAGTCCACTTCCTTAAACAATAGCAATACACAAAGAAGCTTTGAGAACATTTAAGAAGTCGAAAATAACAACAACACACACACAGAGCTTCGATAACATTTTATCAGCCAAAAACAACAACAACACATACAACATACATAAAATATGTACGTCCACTGGCTTAAATACACTTAGCTTAGCTTAGTGTTCTGCTTTAAGAATATTTAAACAGAAAAACTACAACATCAGCGTTTTTATAGATACACACACACACCGTATATGCTATTATATATATTATTATAGATAATTCAGCAATTATTTGACTTAGGGTTAAAGTGTCAGCTTGGGGCCGTCAGGGTTATTTGGTCTCCCTACTTAATCATACTAGATCAACGTAATAATATCCCCAAAATCCCCGCCGCTGGATTAACTTTCATAAGTTCTAAGTATGGTTATGTATGTATCAAAGAGTACTTGAAAAATCAAGTTTTTCAAGTACTTCAAAATTCACTTGGTTTGAACTTGAAAAAACCAAGCAAAGCAAGCTTCGTATCAAACTAATCAATTGCAAGCTTTACTGCTCTGCTGCTCACAAAAACTTAAAGCGCTTGAAATTTTCGGGAAAATACTTGAAAAGATTGATAAGTTCGGCAAAAGCTTATAAGCTTGCAAGTATCCAAATAGTTCAAATTGGGAAAGCTTTTTGTCTTGGGGGTCCGTTACAATACTTTTTTTAATTTTGACACATTTTGCCCTTTTTTGCAATCTAAGTCGGATAAATTATTTGAATTCTGATGTTATGAAGATGATGTTCTGAGATTATAAAGTTCCATATCTCGAAGGGGAAGCAAAATAGGTAAAATCAAACCATTTTTTGGGGGTGACTATAGGAAGCAGCATTTTTGAGACACACAAATAGGGGGTCTATCACTCCCCCATTTTTCACATTCTTAGAGGGGACGTTGAAACACGTGTTTAACTGTCCACTGAAAGTGAAATTGTAAGTCATACACGTGTTTCGGTTCCTCCCTAAAAATATTTCGAATAGGGGGGTTAAAACACCCCCTATTTGTGTGTCTTAAAAATGTTTTCTCAAATAGGAACCCCCAAAAATTGGTTAGAATTTACCTATTTTGCTTCCCCTTCGAGATTGTACAGGCGCTTGTAGCCAAAAATTATTTTTAATTACGCTTTATTTATTTTATTTTTACCACCCTATAGCTGATTTCCGGTCAGTTTAACCCCCTAGTTGTCAATTTGAAACTCTACACACGTAAGCAAACGATTGTTAACAAAATCGGAATTTATATGTTCATTTGTATACATGTCGGCCTTTACATGTTTTGTTCAATCATGGCGAAAACGAGGACTTCGTGGGGTGACTAAAAATTATAATCGGTGTTTTGCTAAGCTGAGTTCGTTTAAGGTAGTCAACATCCAAAGAAATCTACTTAGTCTAAGTTCTTTAATTTCTTATCTTATGATTTTAAAAATTGCACTCTTTTTAAAGTTGACAATTTAATTTGTGAAATAATATAAGTTTTTCTTACTATTTTTGGCTTCCTTCAAAGTAAGTAAATCGACGAAGAACTTTCTTTATAATTAAATCTGACTTTAATTAAAAATTGTTTTAGACTCCTTATTATTTGGGTTATTAAAATAACTTTGTTTTACTTTAAATTGTTAGCAAAATAACATCATAGATGAAATGACAGATTGTGGTGGATTTTCAACATTACCTCATTTGCGTAAAATACATTTAAAATATTTCAATTGGTGCCAAATTCCAAAAGGGTAACAATTTCCTCTCTCGATAATTTTTATATCATTTAATAAGAAGTAATTTAACAGATTGGCACCTATCCGCTCAACATCGCATTGAATTGGAAAACATCGAATTTTTTTTACTATCTCTTACTCTGATCTACCTTTTATCAAAAGTGTCATCGAGAGGTACAGGTTAGTTTTCAAGTGCAGGCACAATGGACGGACGTCGCGCGGTCCAAGAACCTCGTACTTTCAAATCGTGTGTGGAGCAAATGATAGTCCGAACTAAAAGCTAACTTTAAATATTTAAAAGAACAATCAAAATATTAAAACTCTTAAATTCTAAGGTACAATTTGTTGCATGCGTTAAAAAAAAAACAAAGAAAACAAAGCATTAAAGCTTCTATAAAATTACGAAACAAGAAAAAAAAAATTTGTAAAAATATGCTGAAGTGATTTAAATCATAATTGCCAACCAAAGCTACAAAATGCGAAAATAGAATTAAAATTATATACAATAGCATACAAGGGAAATTAAGAAAAACAACGGGTATTTAAAAACTTTATTAATGGAAATAATCAACTGCATATTTCGCTTTAAATGGTTAATTAAGAATACCTAGCTTTAATAGAATAAGAAGTGTACAAAAACACGCGGGAAAAAAAATTTAACCTTAAAATAAGTCAAAAAAGAACTATAACTACGGTATGCTCCAACCATCATCAAGTGTCTCTTTTTATCATATTAATGCTTCAATAGTGAGTTATCGCGTGTAAGAAGATTAGCACTGACATTTAAATATTAGGATTTTTTACCGTAATATCAAGAGAGAATAACAGAGAAATTCCCTTCAAGATTTATTTCAGCTACCTCTCCGACCAACACAATGGAAGTACTTTCATCGTTGCAGTAAGAGTAACATCGCCGGATAATGTACGTAAGTCGCTCTTTTTCTTTAATAATGTGTTTTTTTCTCTTGAGTGTACAAAATGCATTCCGTTTTAGTCTCGCGCTCATCTAAAAAGTGTCGATATTTTTAATATAAAATTCTTTGAGTTGGCAATGTTTCCGAAGTATTTATAAGAAAATTTTAAACAAAACCAAACGTAGTATTGGTTTTATCGGAAATGTAATTATAAATAATTTTATTTAATTTAAAATTTAATTTCGATGAAACTAAAATGAATTATTAAAATTTAAGTAAGAAATATATTTTTAATCAAAATCTTACAAAGCATGCATGCAAATATTATAATACAATTTCAGAAAATATTGTTGCTGTATCATTACGATACAAGTACGTGTAACGGCACACTAAGTGGTGGGTTCTGGCGTTCATGTTTGAAGGTGGCATTGACTGTAAAGTTGAATCCACATTCGAACATGCAGGTCAGAATTCGCCATGGCTGTGTCGTTTGCAAACATGAGTGACATACTGCGTATGCCAAGGCTGGCGCGCTCGAGGTGTGACAGCTGACATGTGACTTTGACAGCTTACACTTTGACTTTGACATGTGACTTTGACAGCTTACATATTGACTTTACTGTCAACACGTTAAATGACAGTTGACGTTTTACTTTGACAGCTGACATTTTTATGTCCGATGAAATCTGACATTTCTTTGACATTGAAATCCGACATTGGTATTTAATTTAACTTTGACGTTTTATCTTTTATTCAATTCTGACAGTTCATTTATTCACTCGACATTTTTTTTTACAGTTTTATTTCATTTAAATCTGACGTTTTAAATTTTGACAAGTTTGATTTTACCAACTATGACCTTTATTCTGACAAGTTACACTTTATCCCAGACAGCTGTCGCAGGTCCTGTCCAGCTGTCGCACTTCGAACGCGTGAGCCTTGTTATCCATACGCAAGTGTGTCACACATGTAAAGTTCGAAGAGCACTCTCAGTAAATGTTCTCAGGTCTAAGCACACCCTCAGGAAATTTTCTCACGTCTCGGAACGGTCACTTTCGACATTTTGGTATGGCTTCTGTCAGCAAAAATTGGCATGGCGAATGTCCGCTAGAAGAAACGCTCTTTCTTTTTGGGATTTCGGCAGCATGGGAGCAATCCTTTGAGCAGCAGCAAAAACTACCACTACCACACCCGGCAACAACAGCAGCGGAGCGCTACAGCAGTGCTTACCACAGCCGCATAAGACCGGAAAGGTAAGTGCTCGTGGAGTTTGCTGTATGTTGAAATAATAAGTTTAATTACGCACAGCAGCTGCATTGGCGACGAACGCGCTGAATACTTGGCACAGCGGAAAGCAGCAGCTACAGCCTAAGGGCTTAACACCACCTACGCCAATAGCGCAGCCACCAGCAAAAGCAGCTGATCCCATAACAACATCATCAGACAGCAGACATTGGAACTGCAGCGGCGCTACATCAAGCTACTTAAATAGCATCGGCACCATCGCGACAAGCGCCAGAGGCCCTTGCAGAACCGTGATGGTGGCCACTGTTACTGAGCAGCCAACTTGCAGTAGCGGCAAAGCGCCTGCAGCACCATCAGTTGCAACAGCAACTAGCTCAACAGCAAAGCCATCAACAGCAAAGCCATCAACAGCAGCTACACAGCAATAAAAACAGCTACATCAACAACCACAGGTCCAACGAAAACCGCGGCTAACTACAGCAGCGCCAGGACAACAGGTTTATTTTTTTTGTTTAATTTTTAAACAAGGTTAATTTTGCAAGAGTTCAAAAATTAGGTTTCTTAGTTTCTATTATTATGCCCACCATTTATCCACCCACACCACCACCATCAGCACCGACCTGGCGGCAGCGAAAGTGCCATTAGTGCCCAGTAGCGTGCCCAGTAGCGGCAAAGCGCCTGCAGCACCATCAGTTGCAACAGCAACTAGCTCAACAGCAGCGGCATCAACAGCGCTCACCCAGTGACCAGGTCAGTGTGCTGGCAACAGACACAGCAGTGGCGCTCGCACGTTTAAACGCACCCAAGACCTCCATTGCCACTACCATCAGCACCGACCTGGCGGCAGCGATAGTGCCATTAGTGCCCAGTAGCGTGCCCAGTAGCGGCAAAGCGCCGACACCAACGGCAACAGCAATAGCGGCCTGTGCTCCGCACCACAACAACAGCAGTGCCAGCACTAAAGCGCCACAGCAGCGCACCGAAACGGCAACTGCTGCAACAACAACAGCACTAGCCTCAACAATAGCTCCAGCAGCGGCTACAGCCTCCGTGGGCGACCCAGCAATGACTGCGCCAGCAGCACGACAGCCACAACGCAGCAACAATACTGGCGGACCCGAGATAACCAGGTTTTCTTTATGGTTTTATATTTTTTTAAATTGAATTTTGCGTTAAATTTTATAAATTTTCTGAAATGCATTTTAAGTCGTTTTAAGTCGTTTTAAGTCGTCGTCGCAACTGACGTTTGCAATTTATTATAAGAACCCTTGTTCGTTTTCGTTGGCATTATTTGAAGAGTTCATAATATGTACAATCATTCATTGAGTCCTATCCTAGTGGTACCTTGCTGTTGTGTCAATGGTCAAGATTTTGGTTAGTTTTTTTTTTGTTCTCTTTTATAGTTATATATTCATAAGAATATTGTTAAAATTGTCATTTAACTGATGGAAATTACCTCATAACTATTGGAACAATCTCTTAAAAAAAAAAAAAAAAAAAAAAATGTATAAAAATTAAAACGAACTAAAAATAATAACAAAAAAATAAAAAAATATTAAAACTATGATAACAAAAAAATTATATTGATATCAAAGTTAAATAAACTTAAATAAAGTTTAAATTTTAATAATAATAAGGAACATACAGTAAAAATAAATGAATTTTTATGAATATAAAATAAAATGAACTATAATTCTTTTATTAAAATAAAATGAACTACAATTCTTTTATTAAAATAAAATTATATAAAAATTTTGCTAAAATATAATAAAAATTATAAAAAAGGTTTGACTAGTATAAATATCATATTAAAATAATATAAAAATTTTTATTATATAAATATGAAATTAAAATAATATAAAAATTTTTATTAAATAAAATAAAATAAATAAAACAAAATTATTAACTAATAATAAAAGAAAAAAAATACAATAAATAAATAATAAATGTACCATGAAATAAAAATAAACAAAAATAAAGTTTTTTTTTGTGAAATAAAAAAAATCAAATTTATAAATTTATTGAAGTAAAAATCAAATAAAACAAAAGTTTTTATTAAGATAAAATAAAAATAAAAATAAAAAAAAAAAAAATTTTTTTTATTAATATAACATTAATAATAAAAGTAAAATAAAAATTAACTAAAATTTTTATTAAAAATAAAATAAAATTAAATAAAATTTTATGTAAATAAAATGAAAATTATACAAAAATTTTATAAAAATAAAATTATATAAAAAGTTAATTAAAATAAAAATTAAATAAAATTTTATTTAAATGAAAAGAAAAGAAAACAGGTTTACTTCAGATACCAGGCCAGTTAAATTTAACATTATATAAAAAAAAAAAAGAATAAGAATAAGAAATAAGAATAAGGAAAATTATAATTGGAGAACTAAAATGTATTTTTTTTATAAGTATTATATTATAATAGTAAGAGCTTAGAAATTTAGAAATTAAATTGTATATTAAAATGAACTTATAAGTTTTCTTATTTGGTTAGGGAGAGAATGGTCGCGTATAGGGGAGGATCAACTACTTCGCCCCGAGGTCCTCCATGGTAGGGAGGGATGTGTGGGCAGAGCCTTAACATCAGGCTCGAGTGTTGGTTGGTGGATGGATGAGCCAGGGGCTCCCAACCTTTTCCATTTTTTTTCTCTATTTGCCTAATTTAATTTTTATTTCTTTCAGGTCCGGTAATTGTTATATATTTGTTTGGTCCGAATCTCGACGCGATAAATTTTTTTTAAAAATGCACGTGATTTATTTGTACGGCGAAGGTACGCGGGGTTGGCCGCCACGAACCCCCCCATCACTCCCGAACTGCTAGCACCTAGGCTAACCAGCACGTGCAGTTGTGGCCAACTTCTTGTCCGCGGGTCACCTGACCAGGAGCGGTGGCGTCGGCTGAGGTAAGCAGGCGCCCTGACTAAATATTTCTGTGCGAAAGCCACAGGGGCACATTCACCGTGCGCCCTCAAAACAAATACAAAGTCAGGGCTGCTGCTTCCCTGGTCGGCCTCACCGCTCAGCATTGCCAGACGCATTTAATTTTGCATTCGTTTTCTTTTGTTGTAATTCAGACGTGACCAATTTCGCTCCGCTACATACGAATGCATCTTTTTTTTATACCTTTGATTTTTATTTTTGATTTTTGTTAATATGTTTAACATGAAGTGCTAAATAATTTAATATTTAACATGAAGTGCTAAATACAAATTTTGTTGTGATTCCTAGCTGCTGGTCAGTTGAGATGTGATGGGTATAAAATTCGGGATCGGTATTTTACATTATTAAAGGTTTTTGCTGGTCATGGTTGGGAGGCCTAAGGTGGAATCAATATCACCCATGATCACCACTACATATAACTAAAGTTGCCTTAAAATATTTTTAATTTTGACTTTCTGCTTCTGGCTTTTTATGTCGGATTTCCTTAAACCCTACAATATGAATGCAAAATAAAGTAATGTACGTAGCAAACTCTCTTGTGAGGCGCGGTTTGAACACCACCCCTTTAGCCGACGAGCCTAAGCCGGAAGTTCAGGCATGCATCCGCTTTATTCTCACATAAACAACAATTTTTTTTACTTTTCAAAACGTTACATGCTACAAGATATGGAACAACATAAAATCGAAAGATATCGAAAGTCCTCGAAATATTCTCGAAAAATCTTCACAAAATAGAAACAGTGCCATATCTCGAAGGGGAAGCAAAATAGATAAAAATTAACCATTTTTTGGTCGTTTCCAAGGGGGCAGCATTTCTAAGACGCACAAATAGAGGAGTCTATCCATCCCCCATTTTACTAATTTTTAGGGGGGACGTCGCAACACATCAGAATCCAAATAATTGACCCTGCTTAGAACACAAAATATTTTAAAAAAAAGCACGAAGAAACATTTTTGAGGACCACCCTTATCAGCTACCCATATTTTTCCCAAACTATTTTTAAAACTATTTATTTGGGTACACCCTTGTGCCCAACAAATTTTTCTTTCACTGTACTTTTCTTAAGCAAGTAAGTTGAGTAAGTTCAAAATTCGCAAACAAATTCAAGCTTTTCAATCTCTATGACGTACGTTTGAAGTCTGCTACCGCTTGTTTTTACTTCGTGTCGTAGATCACGCATTCATAAATTCGGGCAACAAGGTGACGTCGACTTAACTAATTTCAAGTATACTTGAACTTGATTGAAAATTATCAGGTTCAAGCGCGCTTGTATTCATAAATTTAGCGAGTAGTTGAAATTGCAAATGAATAGGCTTGTGCAGTTCTCTGGTATGTGGTAGGTACACACACACTGTGACGAACATATTTCGCGTGAAATAGACATGCACAATTTGGAGTCGAATGCACCCACCATCACGATACTTCGGACGAAGTAGACACGCACAATCTAGTGTCAACTGCATCCACCATCGCATAATCGCATGCACATACAGGTTAGTGGCAGATGCTCCTACCATCGTGACAAACCACTACTACAAGTGGCACACTCGGAAGAAACATTAGTTCGAGCGGATCCGAACGCCCCACATATAACCCCCCCCCAGGCCAACATCAACTACTACCCTGCCGTATAAATTCACAACTGGCTATGCAATCGACGATGACTAACATAGCAACAAGGCTGTGCAATCCAACGCTATATAATAAACAGCTAAGCAGCACAACAACAAATACACAACTTATAAGTAGCAACAACAACAACACAACACACAAATATTCAATACTCAACATGCAGCTGACAGGAAAACGGAACAACGAGGTTCAAGCAACGAATTCAAGGTTAATCTCATCATAAGCAAGTAACACACATCATATATATATTTGTATATACATATTACTACGTATAAACAAACCATGAAATAACATTAGTTTTGATAATTGTAAACTAAGCCACAACTATTTACACACACACATTGAAATGATTAATACATGAAACAAAAATATATTGATTGTACCAACAACATATGTGCCTATAGTACGTAAGTAGATTATTTTAAGTAGGAATGTACTATTTCGGCAATCCTGGCAGCAGCCAGGCTTAGTTTTAAGTTTGATGAAAAGTATAAATTGAGTCGTACTGGAGCTATCGAACAATTAAGACGTCTTTTAGTTCAACGAGCCGAGGTCAAAAATAGTCACTGGAGCCGCCAAAAGTAAGTCGTTGACACCACATATACCACATATCTTTCCAAATCCTGATTCTCACATTTCGCTCCAGTTAGTATTGAAGTGGAAAGGCAGCTGGCCTCTGTTCAACGTGCTATTCAACATTTAATCATTTAAGCTTAAGCTTAAATTGCATCCCTCTTTGTGAGTCAACACTGTCTAGGAGAGGCAGCTGGCCTCTGCTCATCGTGTTCTCACTATTGCTCCACACGAGCATCACCATCCTTAAACCCGACTTTCCGTTCCAAGTAACACTGAAGTTACTCCGGCTTTCAAGGCTGACACCATCAAGTGAAACCCCGACGCTGAGGTGGAGAGGCAGCTGGCCTCTGCTCACTACGTCCTTTCTGTTCGCCTTATCCTGGGCACATCCCTTAGACTTTCCTATAGCTAACATCACCCCACCCAGGACTTGAATACGGGACAAACGTGTAAGAGCGCAGTGTACGGCAGGCAGATCCTCGTAGGCATAATCAGCACTCCAATAGAACTACACTGGCCATACCGGTGTGCCAGACATTCGAGAAAGTTCTACAAGTATACAAACAAACCCCCCGAGAAACAAAACTCACACAAATTCTTGTATTCGGACTCTGGCAGCCGCAGAGGTTACCTCAGCAATTTATTGTTGTAACGACCAGCAAAAAGGGTTCGTTACAAGTGGCGCCCTAGCTGGGACTCTGTAAAAGTAAAAATAGGGTACTACCACATCACAAACAAGCAGAAAATTAAACTTTCATACAAGCTACAAAGTAAAGGTAAGACCAGCATAAAATATAAAGCGTCAAACACATCGACGCAACGTATCAACACTCCAAGACGCAAACAACGCAAAGCGTCAACGCTTCAAAACGCAAGCAGTGCATCTCGCTCAAGCCAGCAACTCGTCAATGCCTCGAAAAGCATTAACGCTCACACAGCAACGAGGTAACGCTTTACCACGCTAGCAGTGCAGCAAGCAGAGGACATATAAAGCGAATTATTAAAAAAAGCGATTATGAAAAAATTCGGAACAGTGAAAAAAAATAATAAATTTAATTGCATAAAAATAAAATAAGTCTTCAATCAAAAGCAGAAAATTCATAACTGCACAACGCAACAATGCAGCAGCCCGAGAAAGCGTGCGACGAGCAGCGGAACAACAGGCAAAACCCGCAACCAAATCAAATCGTCAACAACCCCTCACAAAACCACCAGTCGCCTCAAAACGAATACAACGCCAGACAAAACAACCAACATCACGCAGATACCGCTCGCCGTCTCCAGAATGCAACTATCCACAGCACTGGGCCGTGCGATCATCAGACGACGAATATGGTGACGAAGAAGATTACGAAAACTACGTCAAACCCACATACGAAGGTAAAGGCCATCATACAGGTACCGCACAGCACCTCCAGGATGCAGACACCCACTGACAAATTGGAACGCAAGATCCTCAGACGACGAATATGGCGACGAAGAATATGACAGAACGTATGTAGCACCTCGTGACGTAGTCGCCACAGCGTATGACCTACCAGAAGATCCTTCATATGCACCTCAGACGACTCAGGCAGTGCAGCCCGCAGTAGCGAAAGTTAGAAGTGACGGGCCATGGTGGAGTCCACGCTTTTATACAGATTTCCCAGAGCCACAGACTTATCAGCCAGAACCACCTACGTATGTATTATCGGCGCGTGAGTAATTCCACCCCGATCACGCTAGGCAAGAAACACCATGCTCATGCTGTGAACCACCTCGCTCTGAGTCCGAAATGCAAACTTCACAGCAAGCAGCGACCACAGATGAACCGGTGTCTCTCCCAACACAGAACACAGCATGCGACACACAGAACCCCTAGGAACCAAATGCGCCTGAAGAGAGTCAGCAGCCACACCAACCTAACCAAACGCCGTTGAAGAGTTTCAACAGCCACAGCAACCTGAATCAGATACACTTGAAGAATGTCAACAGTGACATCAGCCTGAACCTGACCCCGCTGAAGAATATTAACAGCTGAAACAGCCTGAACCAATCACGACAGAAAATAGTCAGGTAGAGCCGTCCACAGCTCCAGAATCGGACCACGCAGCACCTCCCACTGAGCCAACAGACATACATACAACACACCAGGTGATTCTCCTCGAAGAAGCAACAACGTGCGATCAGACGTACTCTACAGAGCCACCAGCACCCCAGGTGAACCAACAGCCACTAAATATAGAGGTACTAGAAACAGATATACCACAAGAGTAACACAAACGTCGTTAGCGCCTCAACAAGAGCCCCACGCTAGACTATCGGAGACACCTGACCTCGAAAATCCACTAGACAGCCAACAAGACGATGCCAGGCCACCAGAGCTACTCGATACAAAAATACACACTGAAATCGAGTCAGAGCAGCAAGTGCGTTACAGCCAACCAGCAGAGCCACCTGACCTCCAAGATCCGTCAGACGACCAATCAGATTTTCACACCAGACCGTCAGAATCACGCGCTATCCACGCACACACTGAAATCTAGTTAAGACAACAGCAACATTTCAGTAACCTACCAGAACCACCCGATCTTGAAGGGTCCGTTGAGTTCAGATTGCAGCAACAGAAATAGCACAGAAAACCGCCTGAGCCACCTGATATTCAAGGATGCACAGAAATCGACTTACATCAGGACCATCGAGATAGACTACCAAAACCACCCCATATTAAAAGACACGCTGGTATCTATTTAAATCATCATGAGTATCATAGCAGGCCACCAGAACCGCCCGTCATCCTAAGATTCGCTGAAAACGATCTCGCTGGAATCAAGCTACCTCGCCTAGAGTGCATAAATACAAGGGGAAGAAAAAAAGACAGTCTTACTGGCATTCGAGCAAAGCAGATTCTTCAGGAAGAGCATGCTTGTACTGGCTCTCACTATTCTATTGGTTACTGGAAACGGAATATCTATTATCGAAGAACTTGGGCTGAAACGGATCCAAATTGTATCGACTGAAAAATGGCGTGGACCTCACCTAAACGAAATGGCACCGATCTGGCGAAACTCATCGATTCATATCTGCTACGACGCAGGCAACAAACCCAATTCTTCAGCAGAAATTCACTCATGTCGCGACCTGTGGTATTCAGGAATCGGTGACGCTAACAACACATAATTTCGACACAAGCCCGCGGCACCAACCGCGTCAACAACTGGATATCGCGGCACCAACCGCATCAACAACTGGACATTGCGGCACCAACCACGCTAACAACTAGACAATCGTCGTCGACACGAGCACCGCAGCCATACCTGCGCCAAAACTATGCCATCATATCGGCTCATAAATAATATCACGTCATTCCTGCGGTAATGCATCAGCACTTGCATCAATGAATTGCCTACACGATAAATGCAACTGCACCAGCATGAACACGTCGCTTTGGCGTCACATGCACTTAGACATGAAAACTCACCAACTTCGACACCTCCATAAACAGTGCCCGCGTCCCTCAGCGTCACGATAGAAGTAGCCGTTTTTCACAGCAATCACATCAAAGCATCGTTTTCACGATAAATGTGGTCGCACTGTTTCTAAGCTACACCAACGCATGAACGCATCGTCACAAGTGGCCAACGCTAACCCGCGTTAGCACTATACCAAATCCGCACCATTACATGTTGCTAACTCTAACCTACATCATCGCTATACAAAATCTGACAAACACCGATCACTTTGCAACACCCACAGCAGGCCATCGTCACATCGCACGTACATGAAGTTTGGCTACAAAGCGACTCGTTATAACTGGCCAATGCTAAACTACGTCTACACCGCACACAGAGAACCTCGTTACGTGATCATGCTACTCTACATCAATGCCCCACAAAATGTGACAAACACTGATCTGCGTCAATTTGCAACACGATGAGCATAGTCACATTTACAGCAGCTGCCTCAAAGCATCGTCTCCACGATAAATGTAGCCATATTTGCATCAGGCTATCGTTGCCACATGAAATTCAACCTACACTCTTCTTCAACTACAGCATCAGTTTGTCCGCGCGATAATGTAACGACACAGTATCCGCACATCGTCTACACGATCGTACAGCAACGTCAGCATCATACATCGCCTCACAATCTCTGAAAGAATTCATTGAAGAAAGACTTACACCGATTCTACAATTTCCACGATTTTACCCGCAGCACTATAGAATCAGAACCAGAAGACGACGTCTCATAAAGTTATCACGCAAACCGAGCATCATACACGTCATCACGCAAATCTGCAAAAGAAGAATAAATCTCAATCTCAGCCATCATAGCAAACGTCACAACATCACAAGCGCTAAGTATTTATTTTATTTATATATATATTTATTTAGATAAATTTAGGCGCTTATGAGAATTAACTTATAGTTAAGCACCGATTACATAAGTTTTAATTACCATTATTATAAAATTTCAAACATTAACAATATTAAAAAATTAAAAAAAGTTATATTATTGATAAATTAAATGCTATATATATGTTGAATAATAAAAGATTAAGATAGAGAAAAAAAAAAAAAAAGTATGAGAACAAAGAGAAAAAGAAAAATAAGTGATGAAAACAGTAAATTACCTAGAAGACAGATAATCTGACAGGATAGATTTGAATAAAGTTGCATTGCAAGTACGCTGAATGTAGGGAGGAAGCCAGTTCCAAAGACGTATGGAATTGACGAAAAACTGTCGTTCGGACGATAAGCAGAAATGTGTGGGAATAATTAAGTTATTTCCACGTTGAGATCTTAAAAGTTGTAGTTTCTGATACAAATATGGTGGTTCCTTTGTAAAAATTATTTTTTGCAAAGCAATCAATGCCCTAAAGTTCATGAGACTGTCAAAGGTCAAGCCAAACATCTGTTTTGCATGCTGGGTTACATGACCTATTCGTTTTAACCCAAAGACATAACGTGCGATATTGTTATATGCAACATTCAGTTTCCGTTTACTTGTGGCATCACAGAATGCAGAAACTTCACATCCGTACAACAAAGTGGGAACGAGATACGTTTTGGCCAGTAGCATTTTAATATTGAAGGGGGTAAAGTGCTGCGTAGCCCACAGATTGCGGAGCATGCCATAAATTTTTCCTACAGTGATGTTGACGTGATTCATCCAATACAAGGTACTATTAAAGGTAATGCCAAGGTTTTTTGCAGAGTTAACGACCTCAATAAGTGAACCATTTCGTGCAGCAAAATCCAGGTAAAGTCCAAAACTTTGACATTCATAAATACTACAAGTGTGTCAAACAAATGTAGACAACATGTTTGACGACCAGCCATGCAACATGCGAACATTTCTACAGTACCAGGTGGCAATGCCCCACGAAATAAAAACCAAAGCTCGAAAGTTGAAGTTTCAAATGTGCAACAGTCATTGTAGTTTGAAACGTTCTGGGCTCTACAACGCAATAAACTTTCATCCTGAATTCTAGACATTTCACAAAGTGCGATAAATCAAGTGTTCGTGTCATATAGCGAAAATAATTTGCAAACTTGCAAAATGTTTCTGCCAGCGCAGTGAGCAGCTATCATAGCTAACGATACGCACAACAATAATTACACATTTCTATTGCAACATCGAGGATCTGTCATATGCACCTTGTCGCAGTTTTATTTTTTGACACTATTGAGAAATCAAATGTCAAACGCCAAAGATTTGTTTCATACAAACGACATTTCGATTGATGGTCCGTGTAGACCGACTTTCAGATCCATTGTTACATTTTCCTGTAATGTCTTTCTCGTTCCAATTTTCTACCACACAATGATATTTTTGACTTCATATTTCTCAGTGTCATATGCAGGTTGACAGTTCTGTCGCATGATATGTCAAGTTGATTTGATTTTAAAATTCTCGTAACTATTTCCGTTCACGCGCGGTAAAAATACATTCTTATTCTCCTAGTTTTAATTTAAACCAAACGGTTGCTAAATAAATTTCGAGTAGCGACATCTGGCGGTCAGATGAGATTGCATGTCATCAAAAAAAAAAAGACCTTCGGGGAATATATCCCACCGTTTGCCTTTTAGCCTATCTCGGCTTAACTTCTAAAATGAAATGCTCTTTTATGTACTTCTCAGCCAATTACGGCCAAACTTCTAAACTATCACAAGTTTATGTTCGTGGCGTGATTCGAGCGGGACTCGAAGATTTGTCGGAGACTGTAGGTTTTTATGGACGAAAACACGCCGTCCGACAATTCCGTGTAAAAGCTCCCTATCGAGAACTTGGCACCATTGGACAGAACTTTTTGGTTATCAATACAACCGTGGGTAGACGTTGCGCTAGCAGCGAATATGGATTTTGATGTTTTAGTTAGGTTTGTGTTAAATGAATCGAACGATTTAAGTGGCTGAAAAAGAGAATCTTCTTAAAATTCGTGCTATCGCTGCTGGAAAATAGTTTGCAGAAAGTCTGAATAAAAGACTTGCGTGTACCTTCGCGTGTTTTGTGAAAAATCTCGAAGCTAAATTGTGTTAAGAATACATATAAGAAGAGAAAAAAAAAAACTAGAGAAAAACACAAAAAAAAAATACCGGTAAAAAAAAAAGAAAAAGGAAACATCAAAAACTTGCCTTTGGATACGCAATAACGGCCAGAACGCTACGCATGACTGAGGACCCAAAGGATATCAATTGTCACCACAAGTTAGACGCAACATTTCGCACACAATGGCAGTGAAATTCCTCTATGCTCAAAAATTGGATGTTCCACGTGCGGGTTCACCGTATAAACAACACGAAGAGATACGCCCCAAGGAACGTCTCTGTAATATGCCCCCGATATTAAGCATTGTCGACGGAAAAGCAAACAGGCAAATTTACAATTGTGCCTGCAGGGATTCCAGTAGTGCCGCCGTCGCTCTTTGCATCGCCAGCAAAACATAGCAAAACTTTAGTGCAACGCACCCCAACAACACCGCAGGGCATCGTCTACCAATTAGATTGTTCTCTACAAGAACTACAAAAGGCGGGCGGTCATCTATGACTGGAGTGGATCAAAGTTTTAAGTTTCGAATATGAGTTGTCACAAAACATGTTAACACTGCTGAAGTGTTGGATAGCCACCCTTTAAAGCACAACTTTAAAAGGTACTCATTGTAATTTTTTTAAAGCTCCTTTTAAAACTCTAGGTTTATTAGTGTGTGAAAGGCCGCCGTAATGTGTCTTTACGGTGACCGTGCCCACACACTCAGTTTACACGTTCCATGCAAAGCTATGCCCATTCCTATAGGCGGTTCCTTAGTCATAGGTCACGCTACATAGTTGCCACATTTCCGCAAATTGATGACGAATCTTGAAGCCGAACGGCTGGCCAATAGTGGGCAACTGGCATTCAACGTCAGAAACAACACAATCATGGTGCCATAAACAGCTGCAACATCGGCCAACGAGCACGGCATTATATTTCTGATTCAAGCGCTCACAAAAGCTGCAAGGATTTATGCGACACGCTGCGGCCAAGGTAAAACAACGGTGAACCACCGCGGAAACTCATAGAATTCTTTTAGAAGTCATAAGCATCCACTGCGCCAGCAACAAAGCAGCAGCAACTATTTGAACCACCGCGGGAGCTCACCATATTATTTTAGAAGTCAGAAACAATAACCAGCATCACCAATCACAAAGATCAAACAACTGGATTCAGATTTTTCTGTATTGTTGATATATACAGGGTGTCCCGCAATTGAGTGCAACTATTTACGGAGCTGAAAGGTTATGTTGAGCTGAGCAAAAAATCGTATGGGAGGGGGGGGGGGGGTCTATTTTCACATTCTTAGGAGCTACAGGGTTAATTAATATATCACAACTTTGATTCACGTTATTTTTTCTAGCAGAAAAACTAACAAGCATAAAACTTATTTTGATTGCTCATTTTAAAAGCAGTGAAATCACCTTTCTAACGGTATATTGACAAACCCAACCAACTTAACCGTTACCGAACTGTGCTCGTGTGAACATGAAATTAATCGATTGAAACTACCAAATTTCAATTTTGAGTGCAAATTTCTCAGAATTTCGCGTAATAAATAAAATTTTTTTTAGGATCAGTTTTGTAATTTATTCAATTTTCTTTTCAATGACAACAAAAACATACAAATATCTTAAAAAAAAAAGTTGGCTGAACTAATAAAATTATACTTATTAGAAAGTTTTTTTATTAGTATTATGTTTTTTAAAAAAAAGAAAAAACTAAACTAAGCTGAAATTGAGCTAAAATAAATTAACCAAACTTTAATGTAATAAAATTCAAATCCAAGCCGAAATAATAATAAAAAAAAATAAAAGCATTTTATTTATAGCAGCACACTACAATTCTCATTAAAAATAAAATTTTAAATTCAGAATCAAACAAGCACTACACTAAAAGAGAAAATAAACTGTTGAATTAAACATATCTTAAACTGCAAGAAAAAAAATTAAATTTAAAGCTTAGAATCTAACATATCTAACACTACAAAAAAATAAAATTTAAAATTCAGAATCAAACAAGCACTGCACTAACAGAAAAAATACAAACTTTTGAATTAAACAAATATTACACTACAAAAAAAAATAAAATTTAAAAATTTAGACTTAAACCAATATTACGCTACAAAAAAAAATACATAACATTTAAGATCTTAAATAAACTACAATAAAAAAAAATAATATATAGGTTCTTGAATAAGATACAAAGATATAGAAAGAAGATAACATTTAAGATTTTGGATAAATTATACAACAACAAAAAATATAATATTTAAGATTCCGAATAATACGAAAAAATATTTTTTCGTATTATATATATTTTAAATTTATAATTAAAATTTTATTTAAAACTAGCAATACCCGTTATGCGTTGCTACATCTGGCAATCATATTGGAAAATAATAAGCATATTTAAAACTTTTTTTAGAACCATACTTGGACACCACGCTCATAGCCCAATGCCCGTTCCAGTTTCCCAGTATCCGGACATCATCAAATAGTAACTTTTTTTTTACTTCCATTGAAAGTCTTCCAAAGCAATTTGATATCAAAAATTTAGCTTGTATAGGCGGAGCCAAGCCCCCTTGTCCAATGCCCGTCCCAGTTTTCTGTTAGAAGGACATCACCAAGTGGTAACTCCATTCTGAGTTTCAATGATCTGTGACTTTTACTTCCATAGCAATGCTGTGTTGAAAATTTGACTTATGAGCGGAGCCACTTCCAGTTTTGCTATGCCCGTTCCGTTTTTTTTACGATACGAAAAAAAAACATAACAGATCGTATCTTGAACCAAAAAAAAAAAAAAAAAAACGATAAAAGGAATATAACCTTAAATATTTTGGATAAACGATACTACAGAGAAAAACATAATATTTAAGGAATTACAAAAAAAAATATATAAAATTTTAGACTTAGAATTAAACAAACACTACACTACAAAGATAAAATTTTAAATTTAGAATTAAAAGAAACATTACACTATAAAAAAAATAAAATGATAAGAGTACAACTTAAACGCAAGCCGAATAACACTATACTACAAAATTAAAAAGACAAATTTCAAAATTAGGAGCCAATTAAAAGTTACGGAAGCAAAAATAATCTAATTTAAACTCGACTTAATAAAATAGACTGAACTAAACTAAACTAAGGTACAACTGGGCAACTGAGTTACTGAAAAAGCAAACATATATAAATTTGCTGAAATTAAACTGAACTTTAAAAAAAAACACAAAAAGAAAAATATTGTACTATGCTAGTGCGTATATTTAATACCTTTAAAATCGATGCATTAGGCTGCCGTGACTTGTTTTTGGTTATTATTGCGATTATTTCTAGTAAAGCTGGCGTTAGCATTAAAAAGGAATTTGACTTATATGCTGTATTCATAGTTTTGGTAATTGTAATAGCTTCTTTTACGATTTGTTCTTTTTTTAAATACTAAGAAAAAAGGGTAATCGTTTGTATTATTTTACATTATATAATCTTTGTTTATTTAGTCAATTTCATAATGCATTGTCCAATAGGCTAAGTCATACGTTATAAATACAAATACATTGGTTAACCTACATAAGATAGATAGATAGATAGATAGATAGACATTTTTTATTTTTAAACAATATAAAGTACAAATTAATTACATTATTTGATTTACTTGATATATAACTTTGTTACATTGTTAAAATAATAATCTGCATTCTATAGTTCAATGAACTAGAGGCGAATGCAGTTTTCTTAATTTTAATAACTCAGTTGTTAAGGGGTCATTAATACAATTAATACAGTGATATTTATTTTTATTTTTTAAGTACAATAATATAAGAAAAAAAGTAATTAAATTAATTAAAATTGAAATGATATTCAGATGTAAGGGTAACATTTATTAATTGATTTATGTTTTATTTTTTTAAAATGAATTCTTTTAATGTTTGTTATTTTAAAATAAAAACTAGTTTTTCTAATTCAACATAATTAATATCAAAAAGCCATTGCTTCACTTCTTTCAGAAAGGTGTTCTTGTTTTGGAGGATACGTAATTTAATTGGCAAATTGTTGTTCAACCTAGGTGCTACGTTTGCAAACGATTGTAGGAAGTGTTGAGTGGTATGTGGTGGAACTGATACTTTTTGAAGTGTATTAATTCTTAGATTATAATTTAAGTAATTTGTTTTAGTTAAATAACCACTATTAAAAAAGACTTTTAAGACTTTATAAAAATACAAATGCTTAAATGGCAGAATTCTTAAATTTTTGAAGAGCAAAAAGCTATTTTCTAATCTCTTCTTTCTGCATATTAGACGAATTAAGTGTTTTTGAACAATAAGGAGCGGATTGGTTTTAACAGCATGTGTACCACCCCAACATGTTAGTCCATACTGTAATTTTGAGTGATATATACCATAATAAATACATTTTAACAAATCTATAGAACAAAAATCTTTTAATAAATAAAACTGTCTTAAAATAGTCATTGCATATTTTTTTAGCGCACTTGTGTACTCCGCCCAAGAAAATTTATAATCTAATATAACACCTAGATATTTAAACGATTTTACACATTCAACATTAAAACATTTACATGAACATGATACAAGATGGTTAAACGTATTTAAGTGTCTCGATGAGCTGCATATAACATTATTGAACAAAAATTTTTCACAGCTTGAGCCATGAAACATAAATTGGTCACAATTGATTACCTTCCCTGAAATATTAAAAAACATTATTTTTGCCTTATCACTCATAACCAACTTGTGCATGGCAAACCAATGTCCAAGTACGCTAAGGTCATGATTAATCTTAGCTGTAAGATCAAGCACTGAGTTACTTTCATAGATGCATGCCATATCGTCAGCAAAGGCAACTATTGAACTATAAAATTTTTGTGTAAATATTGAGTTTACATAAATTAGAAAGAGTACAGGACCTAACACAGAACCTTGCGGCACGCCGTTAGTAATTTCGACATAAGAACTGAATTTATCTGCAATTTTTACTCTTTGCAATCTGTTTTTTAGATAAGAACAAAACCAATTATGAGTTGCTCCTCTTATCCCACACTTATAAAGTTTGTCTAAAAGAATTTTGTGATCAACGGTGTCGAACGCTTTTGTTATATCAACAAAAAGTGCTGCAGACTGTTTTTTACTATTAAGGCCTTCATAGATACCATCACAAAAAGTTAATAGAGCATCCTCGGTTGATAAACCCGTCCTAAAACCATACTGAAAATTACTAAAGAATTTGTTTTTATCTAAAAAACCGACTAATCTAAGCTTCATTGCCTTTTCATAAATTTTTGCGAAGACTGGTAAAATAGATATTGGCCTGTAATTAGTTAATATATTTTTACTACCTTTTTTGTAGAGGGGAATCACCTCTGCTTTTTTAAGTTCTTCCGGGAAGATTCCTTTTTCAATACTTGTATTAATTAAATAACATAGAATATCAACAATATTGAATACAATCTTTTTAATAAAAGTGTTTGAAAAATTAGCTTCAGTGGTAGCGTTGGATGTTTTTAGTGACATTATAATTTTGTAGACTTCAGAGGAAGTTAGTGGTTCAATGAAAATACTAGAAATGTGTGAAGATTCTTTTTCTAAACAATTGCACTTTGGTGAATTTTGAATATCGTCTATAACTACATTTTTTACTATATTTATAAAGAAATCATTCATCGCATTTGCCTTTTCAACTGAATCACTTAAAATGTTATCATTGAAATTCAAAGCAGGAATGTCCTCCTTTTTGTCTTTTCTACCTAAAATATCGTTAACTAAGTTCCATTCTTTTTTTATGTCTCCTCTGATCATAGAAAACTGATTTATATAAAAGTTGTTTTTAGCAGTGATGATTTGCTCCTGTATTTCTTTACACAAAATTTTATATTTAGATTGAACGATTTCATTATTTGAATTTTTTACTACTTTTTTATGTAGGTTATTTTTACGATTTATTTTTTTAAGCAGTTCAGGTGTCATCCAGGGCTTTAACATTTTACCACTTAAATCTTTTTTTCGTACGTTTTTTTTGCATCTATTAACATGTTCTGTTAAGGTTTTAAAGAAAATATTATACGCTAGTGATGGATTTTCTTCTCTATATACTTCATGCCAAAATTCAAATCTCAATCCATTATTTAAAGCGGTAAAATCAATTTTTTCTTTGCTTTTTGTGTCTGTAATATTTATAGTCCTGGGTAGTTCTATATTTTCAAGACATAAACATGTTAGACAATGGTCAGATATTTGGAAATCATGTACGGAGCTGCTTAAACAAATATTATCTGCTTTTTTTAATCTTACAAATATATGATCAATACAAGTTGCTGACAAGTTTGTAATACGTGTTGGCTGATTAATGCGAGACTCTAACCCATGAGATGACAGCAACGTGATATATTTGTCCACTATATTTGAATCCTCTAAAATATTAAGATTTATATCACCCAAAATAACTAGATTATCCGATTTATTTGTGATAAGCATTTCATTGAGATCGTTTAAAAACACATCACTTGCATTATATTCGTGAAATCTGTATAAATTTATAAAGGTAAATTTATGGCTATTAATCGAACAACTTACTTTTACTGCATCAGAGCTCACAAAACTTAACGCAGTAAGCTTACAGTTAAGCTCTGCTAAAACAAACACCGCCACACCACCTGCCGCATATTTATTATTACAATTTGCGAAAAACCTGTATCCAGGAATACTATAAAGAGACGCTTCAGCATCATATATCCATGTTTCTGATAAAAAGATAAACGCAGGTTTGCTTTTAAAGGACTGTAGGTTTAAAATTAAATTATCAAAGTTTTTGCGCATACTTCTTATATTTTGTTGAATTAGATAAAAACTGTTTAATTTGTTTGGATTCATTGCAATATTATTAAAATCAACAATATTACAACTGACAAGTGAATTACTGAATAAATTTATTTGAGGATCACTAAGTTCTTTATTCATGTTTTAAAAATTCAAAATTTAGTTTACAAAAAATTTATGAATTTAGCTTTATTTTATTAAGATCCTCAAATGAATCTATTGCAAACGGTTTTTCGACTTCTTTTTTTCGCATTAGGACCTTGCCATTTGAAATCCAAACAAATTTATAGTTTAAATCTTTTTTAATTTTATGAGCTTCTTTTAAAAGACTTCTGGTCACCCCAGAGATGCTATCGTTGATATAAATGTTTTTGTTTTCCTTACATCCGAATATTTTTGAACATAGATTTTTTTTGTTAGTATATTTATTTTTCATAATAGTTTTTTTTATATGACGAGAGACTAATTTGACACATAGGATGTCAGTAGTCAAATTGCTTTTGTTTTTTATTTTCTTAAGATAGCAATTGTCAATTTGCGTTTTTGTTATGTCCACCTTCAAACCGTCAGAGAAGATCTTGAGAGCACAATCAAGCGCGTTGTTATTGTTTACACCCGGTACTCCCACGATTTCAATGCAATTTTCTTTATCATGCTGCTGCATGTAATTATAACCGCAGTTGTTCTTATATTCAGAGATGCGGGGTTAAGTAGACCTAGAGTGGCGGCTGAGACGAAGTAGGGGCGGAGTAAGTATTTTGGTTTTGGGGTGACCTTAACATCGGCACCGGGTCACCATGGCTGCTTCTGAATCCGGATAAGGGAGGGTAGCCAGGGTCAATGGAACTCTATCGTAGCATCGACCCAACATAAGACCTACGCGGCAAGGAGGACCTTTGGACGACAGGGAGTGAGTTGGTTGGTTCACGTGTTTTTTTGGTAACTACGGATAATCGTTGGTAAACGAATAATTACGACCGAAACGGTAAGGTGTCCGGTTGATTTGGTTTTTTTTTTAGTTTCATTTGAATGACTGGTACGGTTATATTTTATATTTCTTGTCATTTCCAGCTGTCAGTTGGCAAAGGCATGTCATCTCTTCATCTACCCACCTGGATCTGGAGGTATCACAGTCACAATTTATGACTATAAATGTCTAGCAGCCGGTGTGTATCTGAATGACCACATTATAGACATTATAGATATAGGATAGTATGAGTGAGGATACCCAAAGAGCGAGCACACGAATTTTATGTGTTCAGCCGGTTCTTTTATGAGCGGCTAACACGCACCAAAGCGGTACCAGGCGATACGCCCTACACCTTAGGCTTTCGTAGACATGCTGGCGTACAAAACTGGACGCGACGCAATTATATTATCAATAAGCATTACATCATAGTGCCTGTGGAGGAACGCAAGCATTGGTTCGTCGTTATTATCTGCTATCCAGCGCTTACTGGACCACATTTTTATGATTTACTACCACAGCCAACTTCAACAACAGTTAAGCATCCCGTCAAACAAGCCACCATTTTGTTATTTGTCTCTCTAGCCAGCCCCGATCGATCTCATGTGTTCACCGCATTGAGAAGCTACCTCACACATGACTTTCTAATATACCACGCGATTCGCAATTTCATTGCAGATAACCTACCAGGGTACAAAGTGAGAGTACCACAGCAGCGAAATCTGACGGACTGTGGCATATACGCTCTCCAATACATCGAAAGCTTTGTGTCGTGACTCGATACTGCATTTGTAACCACCAATTGAGCGAAGTTCGTGGTTCACACGCCACATCATCGAAAACAAACGGCGATACCTCAGCGACCTCATCCAACAGTTAGCAGGTCGAGAGCTACCACACATCACGCTGCAACCATACTATAGCGAAGTAGCACATCGCCCCGCCTACAACGAATCGCCAACAACTGACACCACGCCAACGACAGGCCCCGATAACACCAAGCAGGCGTTCCAAATCGATACGCCAACCACGCCACAGAATCAACTAGTACTACTTCAATTAAAACACAACACGTTGAAGTCACCAGTACCAGCAGCAGAATGGATACTTGCCAGCCCCATATCCTTCAGTATCACAGTCAAATGGACCAAGACGACGATCCAGACAGCGATATGTCCGAATAATGTCTCGGTTGGTTGGTTGATTCAAATGCAGACTAGTTTGAAAAATCAACGACAGAACACCAATACGATGCCCACGGACAGCGACAAGAAGCAGCATCACTATCCGGACAGCGACGCCCGATGAATGTCACGAATGGCTAATCGAATGAGAGAAACCAGATCTCCCACAAGTAGGCCCAGCTGACATCTCAAGCCCAGCAGCAGGCGACCCCATCCCGATGCCCACCGACACAAATATAGTCGACGTCACCTCCATCCTACCACCAGCACTGCGAGCAAGAATCGCTATGGCCGAAGCTCAGAGAAGACGTGGGGCACAAGTAAATTTCATGGCCCACATAGATGGCACAGCTTACCAGGTGCGAATTGCACGTTCTGGAAACGTCCGGATCTCTTTTTTCTCCCCGGAAGTTGAGGGGAGGTGTCACGAACCTATTTCGCGCACAATTTGGAGTCAAATGCACCCACCATCACGATACTTTGTACGAAGTAGACACGCACAATCTAGTGTCAGCTGCATCCACCATCGCATAATCGTATGCACATACAGGTTAGTGGCAGATGCTCCTACCATCGTCATAAGCCACAATTACAAGTGGCACACTCGGAGGAAACATTAGTACGAGCAGGTCCGAACGCCCCACATACAACCCCCCCAGGCCAACATCCACTACTACCCTGCCGTATAAATTCACAACTGGCTATGCAATCGAAGATGACTAACATAGCAACAAGGCTATGCAAGCCAACGCTATATAATAAACAGCTAAGCAGCACAACAACAAATACACAACTTATAAACAGCAACAATAACAACACAACATACAGCTAACGGAAAAACGGAACAAAGCAACGAATTCAAAGTTAGCCTCATCATAAGAAAGTAACACACATCATATATATATTTGTATATACATATTACTACGTATAATCAAACCATGAAATGACATTAGTTCTGATTATTATAAACTAAGCAACAACTATTTACGCACACAAATTGAATTGATTTATATATGAAACATAAATATATTGATTGTACCAACAACATATGTGCCTATAGTACGTAAGTAGATTATTTTAAGTAGGACTGTATTTAGGCAAACCTGGCAGCAGACAGGCTTAGTTTTAAGTTTGATGAAAAGAATAAATTGAGTCGTACTGGAGCTATCGAACAATTAAGACGTCTTTTAGTTCAACGAGCCGAGATCAAAAATAGTCACTGGAGCCGCCAAAAGTAAGTCGCTGACACACCACATATCATTCCAAATCCTGATTCTCACATTTCGCTCGAGTTAGTATTGAAGTGGAAAGACAGCTGTTCTCTGTTCAACGTGCTATTCAGCATTTAATCATTTAAGCTTAAGCTTAAATTGCATCCCTCTTTGTGAGTCAACACTGTGTAGGAGAGGCAGCTGGCCTCTGCTCATCGTGTTCTCACTATTGCTCCACACGAGAATCACCATCCTTAAACCCGACTTTCCGTTCCAAGTAACACTGAAGTTACTCCGGCTTTTAAGGCTGACACCATCAAGTGAAACCCCGACGCTGAGGTGGAGAGCCAGCTGGCCTCTGCTCACTTCGTCCACTCTGTTCGCCTTATCCTGGGCACATCCCTTAGACTTTCCTATAGCTAACATCACCCCACCCAGGACTTGAATACGGGACAAACGTGTAAGAGCGCAGTGTACGGCAGGCAGATCCTCGTAGGCATAATCAGCAATCCAATAGAACTACACTCGAGAAAGTTCTACAAGCATACAAACAAACCCCCTGAGCAACAAAACTCACACAAATTCTTGTATTCGGACCCTGGCAGCCGCTGATGATACCTCAGCAATTTATTGTTGTAACGACCAACAAAAAGGGTTCATTACAACACATTCATAAAATATGTACGGCCACTTGCTTAAACACATATGTATACACACAAATTATGTAAGTACACTTGCTTAAACAATAACAACACACACACATACACAAAATATGTACCTCCGCTTGCTTAAACACACATACATACACATAAATTATGTATCTACACTTGCACTTGCTGTATTATTAGTTTTTAGTGCTAATTTTATTTTCTCCTTGTCGTACAAATTTGAATTTAGAATTCTTTCCGATAGACCTGGAACGTATGTCACAGATTTGAATATTTTGCTGTTGTTGTCTTCTTTATCTTCCTTGTTTTTCATTTTGTAATATTTGTCGATTAAGCTTTCTGTTGTCATTTTCGGGAACTAATTTTTCCTCAATATAGTCCTGATTTTATTTATATTGTCACGATGTAATTGCTTATTACTAATGTCCAGAACTTTTTTTATAAAATTGTTACCCTTATTTATAATTACTCGTTTGGGGTGTTTGGAGTAAAAATTAATGAGACGTCCGGAGGCCATAGATTTTTTATACCAGTCAATAATTAATTTGTTATCTCTTCTTATTATGACCGTGTCCAGGTAGGTTAATTGCCCATTAGTTTCTTCTTCCTTGGTGAATTTGATGTTTTTATGCAATTTGATAAGTGCGTCTAGAGTTTCTTGTATTTTGTCAGTTTTCACTTTTGCAAATAGATCATCTACATATTTAGTCACAAGTCTAGGTTTCGTCTCAAGTGTTTCCAGCGTCTTGTCTAATAACTTTTCCATAATTATATCAGCAATCACTGGTGACGCTGGTGATCCCATAGGCATTCCTCTTAATTGCTTGTAAATCTTGTCTCTTAATTTAAAATATCTGTTGTCTTTTATACAGAATTTAATCATGTCCATAAACTTTCCTTTCGTTATTTTTGTGTGCTTTCTGCCCATTTTTTATCTATTATTTTAATCGCCAACTCTGTTGGAATGCTGGGAAATAGTGATAAAACATCAAATGATATTATAGTTTCGTCGTCATATATATGTGTGTTATTAATTTTGTTTTTGAACTCTATTGCATTCGTTATGTTATACTGTGAATTTCGTGTTATATTTTTTAAAATTTTTGTTAGGTATTTACTAAGTCCGTATGAAGGTGATCCAATAAAAGAGCAAACTGGTCGTAGTGGTGTGTCATCCTTATGAATTTTAGGAAGTCTATAACTCTCGGCGATGTTGCTATATTCGTGCAGATGTTTCTTTTTTCGTTAATTGTAATGCCATTATTTTTGAAAAGAAATTTACCAAAAGCGTTTTTTTTTTTGTTGGAGTGTAAGTGTTGGGTATCTATTTAAAATTTTGTATGTTCCTATATCTCTCACTAATATTCGCATCTTCCGGTAATAGTCCTCTTTGTTCATTGCTACAGTCACATTTCCCTTGTCAGAATTCAGGATTAATAAATTTTCATGTTCCTTTAAAAATTTTTTTGTCGCTTTTATTGTGTCTAGTACTGTATTATCTCTTGCATCATGCCTTAGTGTGTTAATGTGTCCATCTATTAGTGTTGTTAATCTCGATCTCGCTGTTTCTTGCTGCTCTCTTTTTGTTATCGTTTGTATGCAGCCTTCCTCCTCAGCAATACATTTGTATACCGGTAGTTGTTGTTTTGTTGTTGGGAGCGCATGTTTTGGTCCAAGTGACAGTAGCCACTGTATGTCCGTTGGTATTGTGTAGTCGGATTTATTTACAAGCCAATAAGTGTTTAGTTGTCGTTCGGAACGACTCAAGCATAACTATCACTCGTTCGGAACGACTCAAACATAACATAGCCGGCAGCATTCGTCAGGCAAACGAATCTAAACCAAACATAACCAAATGTAGGAAATGAAGGATTTGTAAAATATGAATGCAGCAAAAATATGTGAGTCGATTGTTATGTGCACAACAACATAACATTCGGTGCATAAATTGAATTTAAAATTTTAAAAATTGGAAATTGGAATTGTACATACGGTGGCAGAACGGTCAGAATTTTAATGTTTAAAACTCTTGAAAATACATTTTAGTAGATGGCAATATTCTTATAAAAAAATAACACAATTTTGGAAATCTGGCAGTGAATTCGGATTCAGCGACCCATTTTTACCTAGTGTTTGGTCCAGCACCAAATTCGTGAAAATAAAAAAATTTTACGTGGCAACACCCCTAACCATCTTGAATTTTAAATTTCTGACAGTCTTAATTGCGACCGTCTAATTCTGCACTCACATCTACAATTCCAATTTCCAAGTTTTAAAATCTTAAATTCAATTTATGCACTGAATGTTATGTTGTTGTGCCCATAACATTCGACTCATATGTTTATGCACCATTAATCGATTACAAATCCTTCATTCTGTTATGCTTGGCTTAGATTCGTTTGTCCGACGAATGCTACCGGCTATGTTATGTTTGAGTCGTTCGGAGCGACAATAAATCATTTGCAAACGAATGTGTTGAAAGTCGGTTTAAGACTCTGTATGGCTATGGTGTTCTTTTCACTCGCTGTTATAGTTATGTAAACTACTGAACTCGACACCGAATGCACTATTGTTGTAGTAGAAACGAGTTAATCCGTGCAGAGGTTTAATGGGCACACAACTCAAAGATCTATGGACCAGAAAACAGCACTGGCAGCACACTGTGCGGAACATGGACACACACCTGAAGTTGACACTGTGGAGATTTCTTCACATCATAAGCTTACCGGAAGAGAAGAGACTGAACTTCAAAACAGACACAGACAGGTGCGCACACATATACAGAAAGTATGTTAAAGATAATAATTAAAAACTTAACCACTGAAGAAGTGGATGTTTTTTGTAAATTCGTTCTTTTTCCATTCAAAATCTGTGATATAAATGTTAAATGTCGTTCTAAAATACTAAATGTTTTCATTCTTAAAATGTTTTAATTGTTTAAATTGTAAGTAAAATTGTTCAAGTGAAAAGTATTGTTAAAAATATTGTAAAAGGTTTTTCCAGTTTTCCCAGAGGATGGTTGCCGACGGCGATCGAAATATCGGAAATTAATATTAAAAATTAAAATTAAAAATTAAAAGTTTTTCATATTTTGGACCTTGAGCCCGCAGAATTCAACAAATAGATTTAATTTAAGCTTATAATTAAGATATCTAAGACTTAATTTTGCTAAAGAACACATCAAATGGCCATTGAGCAAGTGGAAGAGCGTTTTATTTAGCGACGAAAGGAAATTCAATTTGTTAAACTCAGACGGTATATGTTGCGTTCGACATAAAGCAGGTGAAAGACTGAATCCACGCTTTTGCAAAGAGACAATGAAGCAGGGAGGTGGAAATGTGATGATCTGGACGTGTTTTTTTGCATTGGTCTTGGACCTTTCGTCGAAATTAAGAGCAAAATAGATCGATTTCTGTACAAAGAAATATTAAAAACAAAAATGCTTCCTTTTGCCGAAGAGCATATGCCACTTCGATGGGTATTTCTACACGATAATGACCCGAAGCACACACCGAAGTTGGTGAAAGAGTGATTGGCAACAAATGGGGTTACAGTCCTTGATTGGCCGGCAAAATCACCGGACTTAAACCCCATTGAAAATTTGTTTGGAATACTCAAACGGCGAGTGGGAACAACGTGCCATCGTAATAAAAATTAACTGTTGGCAACTCTTAATCTTGGATGGCAAAAAATACCCGAAAGCAATATATCAAACCTAATAGAGTCAATGCCTCGAAGATGCGCTGCAGTCATCAAAAATAAAGGATTTTATACTAAGTATTAGTAAAAGTTGCTTACGTTTTGCACAGCCTGATTTTAAGTTTATTTCATGTTTGTTTAATAATTTAGTAACCCTGAAAAGCAAATCTGTTTTTATGTTATTTGTTGTAAATATTTTTAATTGTAATAATAAAAGCTTTAAAACGTGAACTTTGTTCACATACAATAAAATATGAAGCTTTAATAATAAGGTAAGGTAAAGTTGCTTAGCTTTTGCACAATACTGTATGTATATCGACTTAGCTTTAAGAATATCTAAACAAAAAACTGCAACATCACCAACTTATAGATACACACACCGAGTGATGATATGAATAATTATCTGAATTAGAGTGGGAGCGTCTGTTGGGATTGTATGGGGTATTAGATCCCCCCACTAAAACATTCTAGTTCAAGTTAATAGCACCCAGCTAAATCTCCGCCGCTGGATTAACTTTGATGGTAGACCTCATTTTCTAATAAAAGAAACAGATAATTAATTTTAGTGTAAAACTCAAACAACATTTGCTGTCGACTGTAATGTCATATGAAAGGCATCAAAAAATGCTATTACTACGCCCAAACCTGTTCACCGTACCTAAATTGATATAGCCATCATAAATATAAATTGATATAAATCATAAATAAAGATTTTCGTATTGAAACACTCATATTGTCAAAGTCAAAGTCGTCAAGTAGAATTTGATGAATTGTTGCTAGGCATTTGAGGGTTAAGGGTTAACCATTGTGACGAACCTATTTCTGGGAAATAGGCCCCCCACAATTTATACGCCGCACATCTATACAATGTATGCACCATCAACGCTGGCAACAATGTTTATACCAGCGACACATGGCAACATGCATACAGACGTAATGCGAAACACGACACTCAGCCACAGACAAGGTGATATACAAATGGTATGACGCAACAAGCAATATGCCGATGTCAACATTCACACACCAACGTCTAGCCAGCAGCAGCTATAGCAACGCCTGCTAATCAACCCCAGCTACGACAACCATACCGACGGTATGACGCATCAACGAGCCTGACACGAGTTCAGGCAATGCAACTTACAAACACAGCAGCATCATGGTTTGTTTCAGTTATTATTTTATTGCTTAATAATATTACGTTGCACCGTCGCAAGAGGCGACTTACTATATTAAGTTTATTTTAGTTAACTATATTATTTCTATAAAGTAAATATTTATATATATAATATTTAAAATATAATTTACATTTGTATTGAAGATATATTGCAATGAATTATATTTATTATAAGAAGATCTATCATCTAACATGGAATATTTATATTAAGCTCTTGTATATCTTATTTTATATATTTACTTTGTTACGTTAAAATCATGAAGTACGAAATACTTACTATTAATACTTATTATTTACTACTAGCTACTCACTACTTACTACCTACTAAGAATAAGGTATTATTAAGCACCGCTGGCAGAAGCCAACGCTTTATGATAAGTTTATTTTTCAATAAACGAGAGTCTTGTACGAACCTTCAAACCAACCAGACGTTTCATTGGCAGCGCTAGGACAAGGTAACATTTTATAGACAAAGATTTTATAGACAGACTATTGAGACGTAGTTAGCTCCCTTTCCTCTTCCCCCCTTGAGTTGTGCTGCTGTCCCTAGGACCCGCTCGGTTCGTTCAGCACCACACTCACCCCTGCTCTCAACGAGCTCCGCTCACCTTAAGAGCGATCCCACTCTTTGAGTGCGCTGCTGTCCCTAGGACCCGCTCGGTTCGTTCAGCATCGCTCTCACGAGTGCTCTCAACGAGTGCGAATTCTAGAGCATTGCCTGAGGATTGAGTCGTGTTACTGCCCGTTGGACCCGCTCGGTTCGTTCAGTGACACACTCGCTCCACTTTCAATGAGTGATACTCTGAGGTGCCTTACTGACCCTAGGACCCGCTCGGTTCGTTCAGTATTGCTCTCTCAAGTGCTCACATTGAGTGGCAAATCCCACCCGAGTATTTCCTAAGGATTGAGTTGTGTTACTGCCCGTTGGACCCGCTCGGTTCGTTCAGTGCCACACTCTCTCCGCTTTCAACGAGTGATACTCTGAGTCACCCTACTGACCCTAGGACCAGCTAGGTTCGTTCAGAATCGTGCTCTCAGGTACTCTCATTGAGTGGAAAGTCCTACCAACTCATTATCGCTCTCACCTCAATCCACGACAAATCCCACTCAACGAGACACCCTCTCACCTCGACCGACGAGGACAGACGACAAACGGAGCGCTAGACAAGTGTTGAAGGTCAACGCGGTCGTGAAGAAAACGGCCAAGGGAAGATCATCCGATCTTTCGATACTGTATGAGAAGAAAAGTACAGTTCCGCATACAAGACAAGCAGCGAACTTCCACGGCTTGTCACCAGCACCAAGGTCACCTTTCACCAACGACAAGGGTGAAGACCTAGTAGTGAGGAGCCCCAGCTGGAATCGCCAGCCAACCACTCGCCAGCATCGCCGTCCGAACGAGGACGCACTGAGCCAATTACACATACACGCATACATCGTCATACGCACACGAAAACCGACCTTACCAAGAAGGTCAAGCGGTCTAAAAGTCCTCCTAAGACCGTCTTGTAAGGACCCTGGACAGCCGCTGAGGATACCTCAGCTGAAAAAGACCTGTAACGACCAGGAGGTTCGTTACAAGTGGCGCCCGAGCAGGGACCCTGCGGGACAATATCGCAGTGTCCCATCCACGCTAAGCAACGGAAAAAAAAAAAAAAAAAAACAACACAAGCATTGCAGAAAACTACAAGCATCTAAAAAAAAAAACATAAAACAATAATACGACGATAATCCACGCTAAGCAACGAGAAAAAAAAGTATCATACAATCGACGCAGAAAATTCTACACATCAAAAGAAAATACATACAAGCAACGAAAGAATATATATTCGACGAAAATATATATATTCAAAGAAAGTTCCAGAAATCGAAGAAAAGTCACAACTCAGAAGTCATCGAACATTTTTGGCTATCACAAACATTGCCAACACCAACAAGCAGCGCTTCAAGGTGAAACAAGAAATCACCAACCAGAAAAAAAAAAAACAACTACCGAAACACGACAATATACAAGCATCAAAAAAAAAAGAGGAAAAGAAACACAAGTAAGCTATCAACATATTCGATTGCGAAGCCAGCAATACCAGCGCACCAGGATGAATACCCTCAAGACGTCCTGGGTGTACAGCCTGCGTAAAGATGAACTCCTTACGTACATTAGGGAGTTTCAGATCGACGAGACCGGCACTGTCGAGGAGCTGCGAAAGAAGCTCGCAGCACACATCAACGACGGCAAGCATGGCGACCAAGATGTGAAACGGTTACTAGAGCTTGAGAACAAACATACGAGGGCAGCGTCACCAGCTATGAAAAACAATGGTGAAAGTGTGAGCGACACCATGCAGCAGCGAACATCCACTACCGGGCAAACAGGATACTATAACGCCTATCAACAGGAAGTACCATATTATAGAACTGGTTTATCCGAGACTACTTCCTACCATCATGAATCATGCTAGAAAATGGGGCCTCAAATACGACGACGGACAGGACCCCATTAACTTCGTAGAAGGAGTCGAAGAATTGGCCGAGGCCTACGGCATTCCAATTGATCTCGCACCCCGCACTATGCCAGAGCTTCTACGAGGTAAGGCACTGATTTGGTACCGGAACAACAAGAAACAGTGGACCACCTGGGCAGCATTTAAGGCAAGCTTTCTACAATTTTTCTTGCCGCCGCGATATCTCGAATGCCTTGAAGATGACGTCCGACGGAGAGAACAACGACGGAGAGAACCACACGAAGAATTTAACGACTACTTGCTGGCCATTCAGACGATGATGCATCATGCAGGCTACACGAAGACGCAAGAGCTGGAGCGTGTCTATAGAAACTTACGGCACGAGTACTAACTGTACATTCGCCGCAGCGATTTTAACTCCCTGGAAGAGCTCACCACGCTAGCCAAGGAGTTCGAACGTCTTAACACTCAACACACGTACCCGAAGCCAGATGTCAGATCTCCAACCAGGCAACACACGCCACAATATGAGACACCACGTCCACGTGAAAACCGATACCCCACAGGTGCACGAGAAGAGCCGAGGGTCAGCACACGAGCATGTAGACGATGTGCTAGAGAAGGCCACCGTTCCGACCAGTGCAGAAACCCACAAGTATTTTTCTGCTGGGACTGCGGTAAGCGGAATATAAAAACTCTTGATTGCTCTCGACAGAACGCGGGAAACTTCACCGGACCACGCCGAGATTAGGGGCAAGCGTGGTCACGAACTCTTACAGCCCCAGTGTACCACCACAACATAAGTTCACGAAAACACGTAAGCAACAAAGATACAAGCCACAGCACAAAGTAGAACCTCCAGAGCCACGAGCATATGCACCACCCCCACGGACACAGGGAAAATCTCTCGACCAGGCCACTGCTATTCGACTCAAAGCACTAGAAGAAGCTCGAGAGCAAGTAAGAACGATTAACCGTTTAGCTAACTCGAAAATGGAAACGCTATGGGACAAACACTGAACACATGCGATTCACTACGACACACTGAGTCGCTACCAGCAACAGCGTTAGACGACGTGCAATCTAGCAGCAGATCACCAGAGGCACCAACTGAGAATCAACTGCCTCAGGCAAACTTAGCAGAAGCGATTCTAGATGATCACACGTACCACGCCGAGACAAAAATGCACGTTAAAACGCACGGCGAACAGTCACCAGTACCACCAACGAAGCAAAACCCAGATAACGCAGAGGTACTAACGTTATGCTCACAGCAGCCACAGCCACATGCAAACTCGCCATCAACACTGACGGAACAACTAGCACACCATGTCAGGCCACCAGAGCCACCTGACTTCCAAGTATCCACAAGAGATGGGGTAGTAGATCAACGTGAGCACCATGCCAGGCCACCAGAGCCACCTGATAATCAACGTGAACATCATGTCAGGTCACCAGAGCCACCCGACATCCGAGAGACTACCGAAAATAAGCGTGAACATCATGTCAGGTCACCAGAGCCACCTGACATTCATAAGTCTACTGAAAGTCAACGAGAACATCATGTCAGGCCACCAGAGCCGCCTGATATTCGAGATGAAGACATCGGAAACGATCCACCCTGGCAGGGGGCCAGCAGCGGCCAAAATATTACAAATCAACGCACCAGGGGTAAGATGAAATACTTATCTCGACACAATGGACATTTTGACATAACAACATGGATGATTTCATTAACACGGGTACAAAAGGGACCCTTCCGGCGAATTTTACTGATGATGACTTTTGCTTTTCTTCTGATAACCGCTAATGGACTGGCAACAATCACTGAATCGGCACCGAAGAAGATGGAGATTCCACCTACGATGAAATTTCAAGGGTTCGACTTCATCAACGCTACACCACCCACACTAACTGCTTTGGATCATCGTCGTTACAGCCTTCTCAACACAACCCGCTACAACGCAGGAGTTTCCACACGCCGAGACCTGTGTGATCCTGGCATCAACGAAGGCAACAATGCAACAACATAAGCGACCATTTCTCATGCGCGGCACCACCCGCGTTAAAAACTGGGACGTGCGCGGCACCACCCGCGTTAAAAACTGGGATCCGCGGCACCAACCGCGTCACCAACTGGAACCCGCGGTACCATCCGCGTCACCAACTGGCACTAGCAGCCGCATCTGCCAATCTAAACTGCAAGTCAAGCAGCCGCATCTGCCAATCTAAACTGCAAGTCAAGCAGCCGCATCTGCCAATTAAAACTGCAAGTCAAGCAGCCGCATCTGCCAATCTAATCTGCAAATGAGCAGCAGCATCTGCCAAATTTAAACTACAATTCAGCAGCCACGCCCGCCACTCTAAACTACAGCCAGCAGCCGCATCCAGCGGCGAATACTACATCGCAACAACACACCAAACAACTACAAGCTCTCAGACACCACAAGGGACCATACGTCACAACACATTTCGGCTATACCCGTCGTTATAAGTGGCCAACGTAACCATTAGCCGTTACAAGTATGTTTCAAGAGGTAAGAGGTAGTTTTGTTACCAATACAAGAAGCAGTCTATACAAACAACTGCCCACCGATCGATACCAGATACGACCATTTCTCGTGCGCGGCACCACCCGCGTCAACAAAGAGGACCCGCAGCACCAACTGCGTCAACAAAGGGGACCCGCAGCACCAACTGCGTCAACAAAGGGGACCCGCAGCACCAACTGCGTCAACAAAGGGAATCCGCAGCACCAACTGCGTCAACAAAAGGGATCCGCAGCAGTACCTGCGTCAACAACTACAGCAACCCCGACATGGCTATGAGCAGCGTAGCAGCAACTACGCCAAAAATCTCATGAGCATTTTTTACAAGCTACAAAGACGTCAAACACACCGCAAATGAACAGCGAATACGTCAAGCAACCACAAGACAACAACAACATACTCCGCAGCAGTACCTGCGCCAACAACTACAGTGTCCACTACTCCGTCATGAGCAGCGCAACAGTAACTGCGCCAAAAGCTCACAATAACTTTGACAATCCACAAAGACGTCAAATGCACTGCAAATTAACAGCGAAGACGTCACAACAAGCTCTACACAACATCAATATGTTCCACAGCTAGACGGCAACAACCACCACTACATGAGTAGCAACTACAACAGCAAACACCAGCGAGTATCCTCGTCACAGGAACGCCAAAGCTCAAGCAACGCTCACGACAAATAGAAACTTCAAGCTCGCTCAAGTAATCACATCAGGCAAACTTACTAGAGATGTCACATAAGTATCACAGCATGACGAATGCAACCAAGTGCAGAGATGGCAACGCCGAAGTCCACAAGCAACAGGAGCTTAGAAAGACAAAAATTCAAATGCAACGATCACTACAGTTTGTGCTATCAAGTGAATCGTATCGTTGAAAATCCAAGTGAGTGCCTAAAATCAAATACAGCAAAAATAAATAAGTTGAGACAGAAAAGTGAAGGCAAACAAAGTGAAGCAACAAGATAATTCCAAATTATAGACATTCGTTGCAAGTTTGCAAGTGGAACTCTACTGTCCACTTTATAAGACAATAATTACCACAGGAGTGAATAGTGTCAACATAACTTCACTAGTGAGAATCTCGCCAGCAATAGCAGCAAGTGCGCAGGTGACACAACAAATCGTCACAAGCGGGCGAAATCTACATACACATACACAAATTCAAATTTCAACTTTAACCGACAACCTCGCCTAATTGTTTTTATAAAAACACCCAGCGAAGTACAGCGAGGTTGCTCATCCGAGCAAAAATGGACAAATTCCAGCTGTCTAAAGAAACGTTTGGTAATCGGGTCAAAGAGATGTTTGCCAATCAGAATAAAAGCATCTTATTGACAGAACCATTGTCACAACCGCCATCAGTCAAAAGACCACGACGCAGTGCAGAGAAGAAGTCAGCCACAGCAGCAGGCGACAAAGGCACGCCACTCCAACAGCGTGCAACCACGTCACTCAAGAGGAGCTATAATTCCTGCAATCCACCAGCAAAAGACAGCGCGACGACACACGCCACAGCCACTGCAGCAGCGATCGCCATCTCAGCCGTAAATTTGTCAAGCGACGACGATGATAACATGCAGGGAGACAATCTCTTTGCATATCCACCAGGGCCCGGCGGTATTACCATCACTCTTCAGGACTACCGTTGCTTGGCCACAGGAAAATTTTTGAATGATAAAATTATCGAATTTTACATTCATTGGCTTAGACGGATTTTAGAGCTGCGAGGCCGTGCCGACGATTTCTACATCTTTAACTCATTTTTCTACGAGCGGCTCATTCAGACAAAGGCAATACCTGGCGATACACCATACACACTCGGACAGCGTCGCCACGCAGGTGTGAAAAATTGGACTCGCAAGCATGACATACTGGGCAAGAAATTTATACTGGTGCCCATCAACGAGAAGAAGCATTGGTTCCTAGCCATCATCTGTTTTCCGGCACTCAATGGTCCAAGGTTTTATGATGCACCATCACCCACCACAGCGAGCAATAAAAACCCGATTATGCAGCCGATGATTTTGCTCATGGATTCACTGGCCACTACAGATCGGTCCCACGTTTTCAACCCACTCAGGAGCTACCTCACGCTGGAGTATCAAGCTAAGCGAGCAGACCAACCACTCAAGAACTTCTCAGAGAATTACCTACCTGGCCACCGTGTGAGAGTACCACAACAGCATAATCTGACGGACTGTGGGCTATATATGCTACAATTCATAGAAAACTTTGTGTGCGAGCCCATCATCGACTACCAGCCGCCCCTTACATGTGACTCATGGTTTTCGGAAGCAGTCATTGGAAACAAACGCAGACAGATCAGTGCAATTGTTCAAGAGCTAGCAGGGAGAACACTGCCTAGCATTTCATTACCAGCGCTTCTACAAGAACGCACCGACAACGAGACAAGCGGACAACAGGCGGTAGCACACTCGCCGTCTATACAACAGCATGCGACAAACGCACGAGATGCACACCAGGAGGCATACACTATGGCCTCAGCCTCACCACGAGCAGCAGCACCTCTCTCTCAGCAGGCGCAAACTACCACGTACGCCTCAACCGAGCACAAGAGTGACAACAACGTCAGCAACAGCAGTGACAGCAATGGCTGTGTTATGCAGAAACATCAAACAAGAAATTATGACAAATTCGACGATAGTGACACCTCAGGAGATTGTTTAGGCTGGCTAATAGAGCCAGAGGAACCGGTACAGACACCGGATATTGAGGTGACCACCCCGGCAACCATAACAGCCGACGATAATGCAACACCGGAGGAATTCATCAGCAAACCACCAGGCGATAACCCCATCGAGAGCATGCTACCTAACCAACTCACGCAGCGCATCGCAGAAGCGGAAGCACGACGACAGAAGAGGCAGCAAATTGCTTTCAAAGCCGACATCGAAGGCATATGCTACGCGGTGAGAATAGCACGCAGCGGGAACGTGAAGGTTTCTTTTTCCCGGCCGACGTAAAGGGGGGGTGTGACGAACCTATTTCTGGGAAATAGGCCCCCCACAATTTATACGCCGCACATCTATACAATGTATGCACCATCAACGCTGGCAACAATGTTTATACCAGCGACACATGGCAACATGCATACAGACGTAATGCGAAACACGACACTCAGCCACAGACAAGGTGATATACAAATGGTATGACGCAACAAGCAACATGCCGATGTCAACATTCACACACCAACGTCTAGCCAGCAGCAGCTATAGCAACGCCTGCTAATCAACCCCAGCTACGACAACCATACCGACGGTATGACGCATCAATGAGCCTGACACGAGTTCAGGCAATGCAACTTACAAACACAGCAGCATCATGGTTTGTTTCAGTTATTATTTTATTGCTTAATAATATTCGTTGCACCGTCGCAAGAGGCGACTTACTATATTAAGTTTATTTTAGTTAACTATATTATTTCTATAAAGTAAATATTTCGAGAAGATATGCTAACATGTATAATTTACATTTGTATTGAAGATATATTGCAATGAATTATATTTATTATAAGAAGATCTATCATCTAACATGGAATATTTATATTAAGCTCTTGTATATCTTATTTTATATATTTACTTTGTTACGTTAAAATCATGAAGTACGAAATACTTACTATTAATACTTATTATTTACTACTAGCTACTCACTACTTACTACCTACTAAGAATAAGGTATTATTAAGCACCGCTGGCAGAAGCCAACGCTTTATGATAAGTTTATTTTTCAATAAACGAGAGTCTTGTACGAACCTTCAAACCAACCAGACGTTTCATTGGCAGCGCTAGGACAAGGTAACATTTTATAGACAAAGATTTTATAGACAGACTATTGAGACGTAGTTAGCTCCCTTTCCTCTTCCCCCCTTGAGTTGTGCTGCTGTCCCTAGGACCCGCTCGGTTCGTTCAGCACCACACTCACCCCTGCTCTCAACGAGCTCCGCTCACCTTAAGAGCGATCCCACTCTTTGAGTGCGCTGCTGTCCCTAGGACCCGCTCGGTTCGTTCAGCATCGCTCTCACGAGTGCTCTCAACGAGTGCGAATTCTAGAGCATTGCCTGAGGATTGAGTCGTGTTACTGCCCGTTGGACCCGCTCGGTTCGTTCAGTGACACACTCGCTCCACTTTCAATGAGTGATACTCTGAGGTGCCTTACTGACCCTAGGACCCGCTCGGTTCGTTCAGTATTGCTCTCTCAAGTGCTCACATTGAGTGGCAAATCCCACCCGAGTATTTCCTAAGGATTGAGTTGTGTTACTGCCCGTTGGACCCGCTCGGTTCGTTCAGTGCCACACTCTCTCCGCTTTCAACGAGTGATACTCTGAGTCACCCTACTGACCCTAGGACCCGCTCGGTTCGTTCAGTATCGTGCTCTCAGGTACTCTCATTGAGTGGAAAGTCCTACCAACTCATTATCGCTTTCACCTCAATCCACGACAAATCCCACTCAACGAGACACCCTCTCACCTCGACCGACGAGGACAGACGACAAACGGAGCGCTAGACAAGTGTTGAAGGTCAACGCGGTCGTGAAGAAAACGGCCAAGGGAAGATCATCCGATCTTTCGATACTGTATGAGAAGAAAAGTACAGTTCCGCATACAAGACAAGCAGCGAACTTCCACGGCTTGTCACCAGCACCAAGGTCACCTTTCACCAACGAAAAGGGTGAAGACCTAGTAGTGAGGAGCCCCAGCTGGAATCGCCAGCCAACCACTCGCCAGCATCGCCGTCCGAACGAGGACGCACTGAGCCAATTACACATACACGCATACATCGTCATACGCACACGAAAACCGACCTTACCAAGAAGGTCAAGCGGTCTAAAAATCCTCCTAAGACCGTCTTGTAAGGACCCTGGACAGCCGCTGAGGATACCTCAGCTGAAAAAGAGCTGTAACGACCAGGAGGTTCGTTACACCATATACATGCAAACATGTTAAGCATATATTATATTTATTTATTTATGTTAGTGAACTTGCTTAACAATTATAAACCATATGTAAAAGTATGTTTATTTGCTTGCTTAACGCTGATAAGCTCTATATATGTACGTATGCATGTGCATTAGCTTACCTTAAAGCTTACCTTACCTTAAACAAAAATTGCAACATCAGCATTTTTATAGATACCCACACCGAGTGATAACGTAAACAATTATTTTAATTAGGGTGAAAGTGTCAGTGGGGGCTCATCTGGGTTATTAGACCCCTACTAATTCATATTAGCTCAAGTTAATAAAATCCCCTTAAATATTGTCGCTGGATTATCTTTGATAAGTTTAATGTATGTATGTATGTATATTAGGGTGGTTTTAAAAAAACCATGTCGGATTTTTTTTAGGGGCATCCCCCTAAAATGTTTCATTTTGTTAGATTTTAAGATTGCCAAAGTTTGAGCACAATTGGAAGATGTTAACCCGTGCCACTGGGGCCGCAAAGTTTTGAAAATATCGATTTTTGTCGACTTCGGCGACCCCTATCTCTGGAACGGCTAAAGCTATTTGCCCGTGGCATACATCAAATTAAAGGCCATACTGTTTTTAACATTTTATATTCTGCACAATAAATACGCAACTAGTCCTGAGACCGAAAAAATAGAGCCAATGTCCCTAAAAACGTGACTCGGTACCCCTGAGAGCGAAGATGCGTTATTTGTATTATTATTGCTTATTATGGACAAATACTTGTACTTTGGAATCCCATTTCATTTAAATATGTTTGCTATGGTATACCGTTAATTTTAGACCCACAACAATGTTTTTTTTTTATGTCAGGTATGCATCTATTTTTTCCTCATACTGCAGGTAAAACCAAACTAGTTTAAAAATGTATTGGGTTACCCTACTACCTATTGTTATATTTTAAGTAGAAATCCAGGGGTTCAGAGTCTGTTATTAAAAAAAGAAAAGGATAGCTAGGTGGTTCTTGCTTTTATGATTTTGTTTCTTGGTCAATTGAAAAGTATTCGCTGAACAGTGAAAGTCGTATTTTGTTCTATGTTCGTGTGATCGAGTTTAAAAAACCCACTAAATATTAACTACAAAAGACATTTTTATTTTAAATAGGTCGGTACCTGCTAACACGTACTCTTTGTATTAGTTAGTGTCCTTCTGTGTCATTTATTCTTTCTTCTAGTGAACATTTTTATTTCTCGTAAAAGTGATGGCTTCAACATCTGGCATGAGAAGTAGAGGTAGGGACAAAATTTTTCTAACTGACTATCCAGCTCATCAGATAACTGGATGTAAGCTGCCCTCCAATCGACAAGTTCTAGCTACTATGTTCTACAATTTGCGTACTGTAAAGATAAATGTGAGAGACTCTGCCACAACTACTGTTGACGAGGTTTTCGTTTTTTGGACAAAAGCTCGAATCCCTACAAAACAAAAGAAAGATGTCATCGTAAAGCTGGAAGAACTGTACGATGATTGGAGAAAAATGCAAAAGTACAAGGATAGAAAAACGGAAAGTGCAAGAAATGCTGTAAAAGAGTTTCCCCTAAAGTTGGATGATCTCTTTGATATTGCCCACCAAGATGCCCTGACGATGATGACTTCAGAAGAAGACAAGGAGTTTCTGTTGAAACAAAGACAGAAAGGAAGACCAGGCTCCATGCTCGGAGTTGACCTAAAGTTGGCTCAAGCTGAAGAAAGACTACTACAGAAACAACGGAAGGTCTTGCACAAACAACTTGAAGCGGGAAATTTGGATAAGCATTTAAAAAAAAAAAAATATTTTAATTGTAGCGAAACTTTATAAGATCTAGATCACTAGCTGAAATTTCCATCAATATTAACTTTATACTTATTGTCTCATCTCATTGTTCACAGAGACGGTGGAGCTCACGGACGACAAGACAACAGAAGATTCAGAAGGACGTGAAACGCCATATAAAGAGATCGAGATGAACGTAGAATCTAAAGGACCATCTGCACCCAAGAGAATCAAGCGTGGCTTCAAAGAGGTCCTAACCATGAAATAGTCGTTGTTACTGGACCGCTGTAAGGTGTCCGATAGGAACGCTACTCGTATCATTTTGGCTACAGTAGAAGCTCTCAGGATCTCAGAGGATCCCAAAGAATATGAGATCTCCAGAAGCGTTTTCCTTGAACAGCGGAGAATAAACCGTGAAAAATACACGGAACATATTCAAGATAGTAAGATACCCCAAAACGAGGCTGTTTGCGTGCACTGGGATGGAAAACTGGAAGAAACAGAGCAGAAAGAACGGGTTGCTGTTCTGGTACCACATGGGACTAAAGAACAACTCCTGGGCGTTTCTGAAACTGACAGTAACTCAGGGGAGGAACAAGCCCTAGCAGTGTACGAATGTCTAGAGGAATGGGGTCTCGCCAGCTCGGTCGTGGCTATGTGCTTTGATACAACAGCATCAAATACTGGGAGACTCAATGGAGCGTGCAATCTCCTGGAGCAGATGTTAGGTCGAGGGCTCCTGTACCTAGCGTGCCGACACCACGTTTTTGAAGTCTTGTTGAGAGGGGTTTTTGACTGCAAGTTTGGAAGCACATCAACCAGACATATTCAAGAGATTTCAAAAAGAATGGTCGGCGATTAATAAATACAAATTCGATGTAGGCGAGAAAGTTTTGAAACTACTGCCCAAAGGAGAAGTAGAGAATAAAGTAGAATGCCAGCCAAGAGACGACAACAAAGAGCTGTTATAGTTGGCATTGATATATCTTGGCCATCTTGACGGAAAAGATGTGCGCTTCAGGTCTCCAGGTCCAGTACACCATGGCCGGTGGATGGCAAAAGCTATTTACTGTCTGAAAATACAACTCTTCCGGGACCAGTTTAACAAAATGATAAATCACCTGTAGTATCTTAGTCCTGAACTTGTTGCCCTGGGATTGCTTGGCCCGATAGTGCAAAACACCGTATAGAGCCAAATGGCGACAAAAATCTTAAGAAATCAAGCAGAAGAAAATGAGAAGTGCTCCAGAAATATGCGACCCAAACTAAAGAAAGAACAACTGCCAAAGTTCCTAGAAAAAGGTCTCCTAGCCCTAATTACAAGTGAGACTTACCTGTTGTTCAAGAGATTAAACATCAACACCAAATTTCTGGAAAAAGATTAGTCAAGCTCATCACAGATTACAACCAATTACTTTCAAAGGACTAGCAACAAAAACAATACGTTCTCCAAGTAGTCAGCAGATGCCGTCAGCTGTATCCAGATAGCTCCAAAACCACATTATGTCAGTCCGTTGAAATTATTTAAATAAGAATAAAATGAAAAAGACATTTATTATACTTGATTTTTTAAATACATAATTGTTTTCATTCCAAAAATTGATAATATAGGAAGGAAAATGGGTTTTTTCACAATAGGTTCCATCTTCGCTCTAAGGGGTACCTAGTCACGTTTTTAGGGACATTGGCTTCATTATCTCGAATTCAGTACTACTTACGTATTTTTTTTTTTTGCATATAAAATATTATAAACAGTATCGCCTTCACTTTGATGTATGACACGGGCAAATATATTAAACCATTCTAGAGATACGGGTCGGCAAAGTCGAAAAACTGCCAAAAAATCGAGATTTTCAAAACTATGAGGCCCCAGTGGCTCGTGTTAACATCTTTCAATCGTGCTCAAGCTTTGGCAACCCTAAAATCTGACAGAAAGAAACATTTTAGGGGGGTGCCCCCAAAAAAATTCGGACATTTTTTTACCCTATGAGATGAAACCATCCTAATATATACATATTTTCTGGAAGGTCGATATACGTTCTTTTACTAATACTTTTAAAATTTTCCTTTGTTTTTTTTCTATCTTTTTAAATAGTGATCGACATATCTTCTCTCAAAACATTTCAAATAATTAACACGTAAAAATAGCATACCATTAAGGTAAGCGACCAAATATTGAGCAGCTATCCCGTTCTTCAGGAACTTGTCTTATAACCGGCGGTGATGATGATTATTTTGTGTTAAAACAAGCATCTGACCTTTTGTCATGTTTACCATTGGTTGGAGCGCGGTGTAAAATATGCACCAGGCGGTGATGGTGATTATGAATTGTTACCATCATTAGATCATTTTTGTCGTCTAGTTTATGCTGCGCCAGAAGTTGTGAAGTTTGGGTACAGTGTTGAACATTTGAACTGCTTTTGAGTTGGTTGGATTCTTGATTTTAACTGTATCTTGGTAGTAGTTCTTGGTATGCAACTTACTTAAACCAAATATTGTTTTGGGCGTAGGCTAACTCACTGTTTTCAGTTGCATTATATTTATTGCAAACATTTTTTTTCCTCTTGAAAATATACAAGAGAAGCAGACCATTTTTTTCAAGAATCCTTATCTTAAGGGTTGACATCAAAGAGTATATTTCTCAGCTTCAATAGTTTCTTACTGATTGCTTACTTTCGCTAAACAACAGTATTACTATTTAAAAGCCATTTAAAGAAAAAGTCAGCAGCTTTTATTTGTTCATCATGTTTCTTAACAGGGCAATTTCTCAGTTTTATCATAATAGTAATAAACCTCTTTTAGATTTCTGTCAAATAAAGGTAGAGGTACCTAAGGTTAGGTCGAAACTTACTGCAATTTATTGCTTTTTATTTAAAGCAGATTGGTTTCAATACTTTTTAAATGCAAATCAACTGTGTAGTTAACCACAGACCTATATTGATCCGCAATATAATCCAGATCTCACAAATGTTATCAGGTCACTGAAGCTTTCAAATTTTATTCAGATGATTTGAAACTTTCTGATGGACGTCTTACTCCTCGGTCATGTGTTAAGCAATACATTTATTACTTCAACTATTGTGGTGTTTAATAGATTTATAGAAATGATAGACGATTTACGCTTATCACAAAAAGACCTGTCATGATGAAACGTTTGGCGTTTAAGCGCACCAATATACTATAATTATTGGCTAATGAGCCCCGCTTCAAGTTTGTTGGCTAAGGAGCCGAGCTTGGTAGAGATATTTAATAATAGGGCTGAGTTGATGAGCTCATAATTTGTCACGATTAAATTCTGATTTTATTTTCCAAAATGTTCGACTTATATTATAAAAAAAACAGTATTTTCTTAAAATTATTCTTCCCATTATTTCCAATGCTCCTCCTTAAATTTCAATATATTTAAATATAAAAACGAAAATCAATAACTAACCAATCACTTTCAGTTAGTCATCATTTTACATAATTATTCCTCAAATTCATATTCTTACCAACGTTAATTGGTATGCTCAGTACGTGGCCTTGACTTCAAAGTGTCAGCGCACTAGATCAACTCATAGCATGTTGTTGTTGTTGTGTTTTTTAGTGCAATGCAATTGTAACACAACACTAGCTGTCGTACTTGTGCTTGTGCGGTATCTAGCGGCATAAGCGTAAAGGGGATGCTAAATGCATTGATATGGATTTGAGTTCAACGCTTTGTTTACGTTAACTTTTCTTTTGGGTTTTTATTTTAGAATTTCTGTCAGCATAATTTGTTGATAATTTGTTATTGACTAGTGATGGTGTTTGGGTGGTCGGTTTGTGTTACTATGTGTGTACGTATGTAAGTACACTACAACCTCACCCTTAAGGGAAAATTTTACTTTGAAAAGTGAAATTTTTAAGATGTTAAAGAGTTGGAAAAAGGTGTATTATTAGTTGTAGATAGTGTTTGAGTGTAGAAATTGTTTAATGTTAGTTGTTCATTTTCTATTTGGAAAATATTTCTGTTAAAGGATTGATTTCTGTAAAGGTGTTTTGTGTTTAATTCTTGAAGTAGTGTTTTGAATCGTTTGTCATTGTAGTTATTGTTTTGTTTTACTTGTACGTAGTTTGAAAGTGACTCCATTTTCGGTGAGAATTTAGTTATTTTTACTTCTACATCAGTCGTGTTCAACAGTCAATATGGCATTTGCCTTTTGCTGGTATTATTGAGTTAGCTATAAAAATGCCTTCTTTAAATTCTTCGTTCAAAATAACTTTATCCTCTGTTATGTCTAGAAAAATTGGGTGTATTATTTCAGTCATGGGGGTATTCGTATGACGTCGTATGCATGTTTATTAACATGGTAGCTTACTATGACCGCCGTATCGCCTAGTACTGTAGTCAATGTTTGTTTTTCGTAATCTATTTTGCACATGTATTTTGAGAAAAAATCTCTGCCTTATATGCCGTCTGTTCCTATTTTGTTATCTATTGTTCCTATGGAAAATTGTTATCTATTGCATGAAATATATGGGGTACTATACGGTATTGGAAATCGAGTTCCAGTTCACTGTTCCTAGTGTAAGTATTTCGGTTTCTGTTATGCCTGTTAATTTGCATTCTTTTCCCGCCATCAGCTCTGTTTCATCTTTTATGTTTTCAATTTTTCAAATTGAAATGTCTGCGCATGTATCAGTTAAGAATTTTAAGTTTCCATTTGTATTATTACATTTTATAATTATGTAATTAGTAGTGTTATCCGATATATTATAAATTTTTAATTGTGCTGTCCCGTATGATCTTCTGTTGAGATCTCCGAGCGATCTCCGTTTCCCTGTAAGTTGTCGTTTACAACATACATTCTATTGTTTTGGTTTCTGTTGTCGAGATTTCTACTTATGTTATTAAAAACATGTCTTTGTGGATTTCGGTAAAAATTATTTCTTCTGTTGTAGTCAAAGTTGTTGTTCCTATTGTTGTTGTTATTATTCCTATTGTTGTTGAATGTATTACGATTGTTATGGTGTTGTATATGTGAATTGTTGTTAAATTGTCGCTGTGTTTTTTTGGTTATACTGTTGTCTGTTGTTGTTGTTATTTTGTCTACTATTTTGTTATATTCTGTATGAATTGTTAAAATTGTTATTGTGTTGCCTGTTATTTGTTCTCAAATACATCATCTGATTATTTGTGTTTAGATTCCTTTCTAGTTCTAAAGCTAGATTTATTGCGTCAAACAGTGTTTTGGTTGGGCTGTAAAAATTGTGTTCTTTAACTCATCATTCAGTCCATTTTTAAGAATCGTCAAAGGATAAGATTCATTCATTTTCATGATTAAATCCCTTTGCTGTGCATTAGCTTCAGTCGTCAATGCTTTTATTTGTAGGTTATTTAGTTCGCATATTAAGTGTAGTAATTTGTCTTTGAAGTTTGTCACTGAACTGTTTCTTTGTGTAAGTGTAGAGAGATTTGTGCGAATTTGAGATGGTGTTAAGTTACTTTTGTAGGAATTCGTGAGAGCTGTTTTTAATTTTGCGAATGTGTCTATATCTTCTAAATATTCAAGTGTTGTTTTAACTGATGGGGTTAGCGTAAGTTTCGCTTATAACTCCCTTACTTACTTACTTAGGTGGCCGTAACAACCCGTGTCCGTGTTTTGACCGACATCATCAGCTCTCGCCAGGCGCCTCTGCTTTGCGCGCGCCTTCTCCAATCGGATACACCAAGTGCGGTTAGGGCTTCCTCAGCCTGGTCCATCCATCGGAGTCATGGTCTCCCTCGTCGTCGTTGACCAGCGACCCTCGCCTCGAGCACCTTTTTCGCTGGAGCTTCGTCGTCCATACGATGGACATGACCCAGCCAGCGTAGTCGCTGCACAGTTATACGCCGAACTGCGTCAATGTCTTCGTAGAGCTCATACAGCTCGGGGTTCATTCGGATGCGATAGTCATCACCGACTCGAACAGGACCGAAGATTTTGCGAAGAACTTTTCTCTCGAATACCTCCAGAGCGGCTGCGTCAGTTTGCGAAACTACCCATGCCTCAGCGCCATAAAGCAGCACAGGTAGATCAAGCGTCTTGTAGAGTGTTAGTTTTGTCGATCGGAAGAGGGCTCAGGATCTTAGTTGCCTACTGAGCCCGTAGTAGCACCTATTAGCAATTATTATTCTTCGCTTTATCTCCAGGCTGATTTCGTTGTTGGAATTAATGGCGGTGCCAAGGTATACAAACTCCTTGACTACACTCAAAGAAATATTTGTTCATATTGATAAATTCCTCGGTTGAGTTGATAAATTTTTTGTCAAGTTAGAGTCAACAAAAGTTTTTGTCAATTTGATTTAAGGTAAAAAGTTGTAATCACACTGACAAAATTTTATGTTGTTTATTTGATAAATGGGTGTTTCGATTTGATAAAAGCATTGTTAATTTAATTAAGGAATCTGTCAATATGAATAAGGATTATTTGATCATGACAAAATGCTTTGTTGAATACAATGGTTCCTTTCTGTTGGAAACGCATTTTTTTCAATCATACTAAAATGTTTTATTCTAATAAAAATATTTTTTATTTTGAGGAACACATATATTTTGGTGGTTTTACAAAAAATGTTGTTGTTTTGCTGTAAGGATTCAGGGTTTTATATAAAGATACTGTTCACTAAAAAAAAGTATTAGCTTAAAACAAATATCGATTGCATGTAGAGCAAAACACATTATATATATATATCACGCCGTCAAAATAATTATGTATTTGGCTCCACGACTCTACCAGTTGTTTAACTTAACGTTGTATGGCTCTCTTCTTTTCCAGCTTGCTCTTTAAATTGGCTAATTATTGTTCCACAAATTAAATAAAAACTCAATTACACAACTCACAAGATTACATCTTATAATTTTTTCAACACGAGAACACGAGATACCAAACACCAAAAATCTATTTTATTGTAATGATTTAATGTTTTTCAGAATTGATAATTCATTTTATCATTTCACGATATAGAAATTTTGTACACTTGACTCAAACGATTATCAATTCCATAAACGATTTCTTCAGTATGACAAATCTGTCTATCAAGCCAACAAAGTGAGTTTCTTAATCCTATTTATAAAAATGATAAAATTGTATTCCGACTGACTGACGATTTTGTTAGCGTGAAGAGTGTTTATCAAGTTGACAAAAGTATTTTTCAAACAGATAAAAAAAATTCTTTCAATTCAACATGTTAAATTTGTTATCGTTATATTATATTTTTAATCAAATGGGTAAAGTTTCTTTCGGATTGACAAAAAATTAAGCAATTATGATATAACTTAATCGATTCCACAGTTTGGTTTTGTTAAGAATTTACAAAAGTTATTTATCAATTTTACCAAAAATATTTCTTTGAGTGCACTTCAAAGTTATAGCTGCCGGATGAAACGTGTCTTGTTTGTAGACAGCATATACTTTGTTTTACCTTCATTTATCGACAATCCCACTTTGGCTGATTCCTTTTCGATAGCGGCGAATGCAGCGGTAACATCTCTCTTGGTTCTGCCAACAATATCAATATCATCAGCGTACGCAAGGAGCTCGATACCTTTATAGAAAATGGTGCCATTACGATGCACACTGGCCTTTCGTACGATCCCCTCCATGATGATGTTGAAGAGATCGCATGACAGTGGATCGCCTTGCCTGAAACCTCTTTCGGTATTGAAGGTTTCGGAGAGGTCATTTCCTACCTTGACGGAGCTGCGTATGTTGCTCAACGTCATTCTGCAAAGTCTAATCAACTTTCGCTGCACAGTTATATGCCGAACTACGTCAATGTCTTCGTATAGCTCATACAGCTCGTGGTTCACCCCCGAGTCTAATCAACTTTGCAGGTATACCGAACTCATACATTGTTGGGTATAGGCAATCCCTTCTCGGGCTATCGAACGCAGCTTTAAAATCGACAAAGAGATGGTGTGTGTCAATTTGATTTTCGTGGGTTTTCTCCAGAATTTGTCGTAGCGTGAAAATCTGGTCTATGGTGGACTTACCAGGTCGAAAGCCACACTGATAAGGTCCAATCAGTGTTTTTGTAATCGGCTTTAATCTTTCACACAGTACGCTTGAGGGAACCTTGTATGTGATGGAAATAAAACTGATACCTTTATAACTGGCGCAGATTGTTAGGTCTCCTTTCTTAAGTATAGGGCACAGTACGATGAGGTTCCAATCGGGCATGCTTTCTGCTAGCCATATTTTGCTGATGAGCTAATGCATGCGCCTTATCAATTCATCGCCACCGGTTTTAAGCAATTCAGCTGACAGGCCCTCAGCACCAGCTGCCTTATTGTTTTTGAGTCGTTGGATAGCAACTCGAACCTCTTAATGGGTGGTACTTCCACTCCATCATCATTGATTCGTGGCTCTGAACTGCGCTCTCCATGGGCAGCATTGGGTGGAATCGTCACCAGTAAGCAAATTGGAGAAGTGCTGTCTCCACAATCTCAGCACACACTGTGAATCCGTATTCAGATCTCCATTTTCGTCTCTACAAGGGGATGCTCCGGGCTTGAAACCTTGGGTTAGACGCTTAACCTGTTGATATAATTTTCGTTCATCCTTCTTGATCTGGTATACCTCTAGCTCCTCTCGCTCACGCTTTTCTTGCGTCTGAAAAGGCGCCTCTCTTCCTTCCTCTTTTCGCGGTAGTTTTCTCGCACGGCTCGCGTTGCAGCTGATGGCAGCGTTTTTTCATATGCGTTGCCTTGACGGAGCTGCGTGTGTTGTTCAACGTCATTCTGCAAAGTCTAATCAACTTTGCAGGTATACCGAACTCAGACATTGTTGCGTATAGGCAATCCCTTCTCGGGCTATCGAACGCATCGACAAAGACCTCGGGCTAAAATCGACAAAGAGATGGTGTGTGTCAATTTGATTTTCGTGGGTTTTCTCCAGAATTTGTCGTAGCGTAAAAATCTGGTCTATGGTGGACTTACCAGGTCGAAAGCCACACTGATAAGGTCCAATCAGTGTTTTCACCTTATCAGTTATGTTATGTTAAGTCTTTATGTTTTCCATTAAAAATTGGAATTGTTTTTAAAATAAGTTCTAGATTTAATCTTGTTTCAGTCATGTTTGCGTCTTGTTCTTGATTTATTTTATGACTTGACAAAAAATGTTTTGTTTCTTTTAATAATGTGATGAATTGTTCTTTCAATTTATACAATTCTTTTATATTTATTTCTTTTACAATGCTTAAAAAGCAAACTTCATATGTTGTTATATATTTTAATTTTACTTAAATTGTCTGCTCGCTGTATTTACGATTGGAGCATTTCTTTATGTTTGTTTTTATTTTATCAATTTCATATAGTATTTCTTTTAATTTTTCCATTTAATGTAACTTACAATATCTACATAATAAAATACCATTGTGATCAATGAATCCACCTCTTGATATATTAATATTACAAATGTTACATTTAAAGCATTCTCGATGCCAGTTATTATTATTATATTTTGTAATTACAATGTTTGCAATATTCCTCGAATAGAATACCAGAACTACCTTGGTATTTGGCAATAGTTACGAACTTTAAAATTTTTTTTTTAATTTGACTTGATTTAAATTTCTTCTTTGTTCTCTACAATGTTAGATCTGAGATCTTGCTTTCTAGCGTATTTTTTGTAGTAGCTGTTTATTTTGTAGCAAACATAAAAAATTATACCTATTATGATTAATGTTGTTATGATTGAATTTATTTCTGTTTTCGTTACTATAGAGCCAATGTTATTGTCAATGTTCTTTCTTTATCTACTTTGTCAAACATAATTATAAATTGAAGTTATGTTCGGTAAAATAAATTTTAAACATAAATTTCAATTGTAATTTAAATATTTTATCTTTTATTTTTCTATATTATATTGAAATAACATTTTTTTAAAATTATTAATTTTTTGTTTTATTGTAATTTAATTTTTCTAATCTAATTTCTTTTAATAATATATTTTTTGGCTTATATTTGTAGTAGTTCTAACTATTTTATATAATTCGGCAACTCGCTGTCTCGCTCGATAAGCTTTTCCAGCTCTGGGTCTCTTGGTAACCGTTTGTTCTATCGGTTTTTGTGCTGTTAGTTTTTTCTCCTGTAGCTGCCTTTCTTTATATTGCTCAATAGTGAGTGCTTTTGGTCCGGCTGATTTCCTTGTTGGTACATACACTGGTACGTTGTTTGGTTGTCCTTCAGGTATGTATATTTCTGGTTCTGTGGGTTTCAGCAATTTTTCCCACTTTGCAAAGATTTCATCTATCTGCTCTTGTGTTGTCATTTTGAGTAGTAGAATTTAATGTAAGTATCTCAAAGTTAGTTGACGAAAAATTTTAAAACATCTGAATTTGTGTCTGAATCATCTGCATCGTATCTGCAGAATCGTCATATATTGTTTAATAGATTTATAGAAATGATAGATGATTTACGTTAATTTTTTGGGCCAATTTTAGTTTCAATATATTTATTTAAGTTGAATGGAGTTGTTTGGCCATTTCTTTTTAATTGCAATTTTTAAATATAAAAATAAAAATTCAATTTTTTCCCGACGTTTCGTCACTTTCTTGGCGACATCTTCAGGGGAGATTTTTTAATTTTTTATCTACAGAAACATATATGAACAATTTTTTAAAAAAACAATTAACCAAAAACTTACTTTACATTAAAAGATACATTAAGTTAATTTTGACAATAAACCATTATTTGAAATTACAAAAATTTTACATGACATTACAAAAATTTTGTGTTCAAATAAATTTTTCTGTTTTTTAAAAAGTTTATGTCATGTAAAATTTTTGTAATTTCAAATAATGGTTTATTGTCAAAATTAACTTAATGTATCTTTTAATGTAAAGTAAGTTTTTGGTTAATTGTTTTTTTAAAAAATTGTTCATATATGTTTCTGTAGATAAAAAATTAAAAAATCTCCCCTGAAGATGTCGCCAAGAAAGTGACGAAACGTCGGGAAAAAATTGAATTTTTATTTTTATATTTAAAAATTGCAATTAAAAAGAAATGGCCAAACAACTCCATTCAACTTAAATAGATGATTTACGCTTATCACGAAAAGACCTGTCGTGATGAAACGTTTGGCGTTTAAGCGCACCAATATACTATAATTATTGGCTAATGAGCCTCGCTTCAAGTGTGTTGGCTAAGGAGCCGAGCTTGGTAGAGATATTTAATAATAACGCTGAGCTGATGAGCTCATAATTTGTCAAGAATAAATTGTGATTTTATTTTCCAAAATGTTCGACTTATATTATAAAAAAAACAGTATTTTCTTAAAATTATTCTTACCATTATTTCCAATGCTCCTCCTTAAATTCCAATATATTTCAATATAAAAATGAAAATCAATAACTGACCAATCACTTTCAGTTAGTCATCATTCTACATAATTACCTCAAATTCATATTCTTACCAAAGTTAATTGGTATACTCAGTGTAGTACAATACAACGAATCATCATCTCTTTATTAGGATTGGATATCCTACGATGTTCTGGTCAGTCGCTCGCTACCGTGCCTTTCGAATTATATTTTCTTTGATATTCGAAATAATTTTAATAAATTTATTCATAAAATTCTTAATAAATCTTTAAATCAAACTCTTTAAATGCTACATTTTTTATAATTAAAAATATGCTCTTATTTAAAATTAAATCGACCTTCTTACATGTTAACGTATCTTTAATCTTATAAGAGGATTTCTTTCTTTCTATTAATTTCATTGTCATCATAATAGGAAAAGAACAAACACTGTTTATTGGCCTCTTCGACAATTCAATGCTGGTTCTTTCATCTATAATACTGCGTTTTCTATTACGTGAAACGCGTTTCATAATTTTTTCAAAAATTAACTTAGGAAAAGGAGGTCGTATATTACTTTACCGATATTACCGATATTTATGAACTTTTTACTCTGATATTTATTTGCTATCAGGTATTCTTTAGTTTTGCTTTTTTTTAACTTAAGTTTTCCAGAACTTAATTCATGAGTAATAAAAATTACCTGTATTAATTTGTTTTGCTTTAGTTTAACTTTGAAAGCCATATTTTTTCAATTTCTGGAACTCGTATTTATTCCGTCTTTCATTAATTATTTTAATTGATTTAGTACTTAAGATCTCTAATACAAAGATCTTCTTCATTAACTCTATTTCTAATTTATTATTAATCTTTTATTAAACATTTTTTTTCTATGTAAGCACAATTTAAAATTGGCTTTGAAATTCATTAAGGTTGTTTCTTTTCATTTTTTTATTAAATTAAGTTATTTTTTTCTCTTCTTGTAATTTACTAAATTGTTCTGCATCGTCCATGTGTTGGAAATATTATTTATCTGATATTTGTTACCTTTCTCTTTATAATTTTGTAATTTCCCTATTTCTTCTTGGTCGGTTAGAATAACTGTTTGTTTGTTTTGTTTTTCTAAAACTTTTTAAATTTTTCTAAATTCTGTTTATTTTTTGCGTTTCTTCCTTAATTCCTTTCGCGTTTCTCGTCCTTTGCCCTGGAACCTGTTTCAATTATGTTTATACCCTAACCTTGCTGCGGTATATTTATTTTCCGAATCGTTCGTTCATTTAATTTTATTTCCTCATTAATGTTTTGTTTATTTCTTTTTATTTCACCATTATTTTTTCTTTTACTTATTCTTTCTTCATAATTCTCTTCTTTCAAATACATTTCATTACACAGTACAATTTTTTTCAGCTCATTGATTTAGGACTCAATTCTGAGAACTGCACGTGAAAGTAGCCCCAAAAAGAAGACGTTCTGCATCATTCGTTTTGTAAAGTTATATGCCATAATAATTTAATATCTATTTGAAGTTAGTAAGTATCGTATGGGGGAATTTGTCACTTTTTAGGCTCTTTTGTTTGACATTACTCGAGAACCATTAGTCCGATTTAGCTGAATCAAATTTTAAAAAATTAAGAATTACAATTCCTTTATTCTGTTCATATAACGTTTCCCTACATAAGCAACAGTTTCGCAGTTATAAAAAAATGTATGAAGAAAAAAATAGTTTTTGTCTGAAAATTAAATTTTTTTTTTAAATTCATAAAAAATCCAAAACGGAAAAAAGTGTCAAGTCCTATTACTTTCACGTAAATTCACATAACTTATAAGCAAAATGAGACATAGACCATGAAAATCGATGCACGCGTTTCGATTTTATTCACAATTAAGTAAAGGTATGAATTACAAAAATTTGCTCGAGACGTACAAAATTCTTTGGAAAAAACGTTGATGGCTTTTTTATGATTCTTAGAATTAAAAAAGAAATAAGGAATAAACAAAAAATTATTTCATTTTTATGACTGCGTTAGCAAACTAATAAACGATTATAAATGTGCATGGACGCTGAATTCCTGTTCTTGTTTTTTATGGTAGGTACTCCGTTTAATCAATTAAAGGGAAAAAAGGGACGTGCACTTTTTTAATGATGTGTGTTTTTCCGTTGGATACCTGGATGTGTCCATTCATAAGTACCTGTCAGTAAAATATTGTAAAGTTCTTAGTATTTATAGGTGTTCACTGATCGATTTTTGTCATTCAATAAGTGTCGACGAACGCGAAAAGTACAAGTGAATTTCTCTCCAGTTTTTAAAAGTGAATAAGAACAAAACATATAATATATTTCAATATGGAAAATAATAATTGCCCAAAATTGAATTATTTTTTTCTCCTCTATTTTCTTTCCCGTCATAAAAAATCGTGACCCCAACAAAAGTTATAAACTCAGACAAAACTGAAATCTTAGGTACAAAAAGGTTTTAAACGAACTCATTTCCTTCATTTATATTTGAACTCATTTCTCTTATTAGCGTCCATTATTCTTACTCTGCTTCGATTTTCAAAGGTTGTAGGCGCTCATCCTTAATGATTGGTCCTTGGTAGGTCCATTTGGTTCCTGGTTCATCTCCGTTATTGTATTTAGCACAAAAAAAAATATATTTTTTTCTCTTCTTTCTAGCAAGGCCCACGTGGATCCTACTGACATAATTCCAATTCCCAAAAATTTTTCCCCTTAACAATTAATCCTGAGTTTGACTCAATTCGTAATGAACTGAACTCATAATTTCTATGTAAGTAATGTGTAAATTATTTTTATTTAAGTTTTTGTTTGTTGTAAGCTATATAAAAGTTATACTTTGCGACATCAATTCTACTAAATTTCAGCGAACCTGAATCGTTAGAAACAACCTATAATTTTTGTATTAACATAAGTTGATATCAAAAATGTTGTTCTTCGCGTGTCTGTTTTACAGTGTGATAAACCCCACTGAAAAAGTTGAAGTTTTTATTTTTCATTAATAGAATTTTTATTTTCAAAATTTTTCAAAATTATAAAAAAAAATGTTTTTTTTTCCTCTAAAACATCCTTGATGTTCCCGTGAATAAAAAGGATCCTAACGGCTGCGCGAAAAATGTTGGAATCCTCCCTGTGAGGATACCCGTAGGTCCTTCGTCGTGACCCAAAAGTGTTTCCCTGACCTAGTACTTATAGCGTCTTCTCTCCAGTAGAGAAAGTACTCATCGTCCTACAATTTCCCTAGGGTATAAAAAAAAGGTTACCTTATTTTTATCCGGCAGGGTAGCTGCCAAATGAATAGGCAGCCGTAAGATTGCCAGAAGATTGCGGGTGTGTATTATAATGGCTCACCAGCCGACAGTATACTTACTCAATTTATTTATAGGTTCCACTGTATTTGTTCCCAAAGGAAGGAAAAGTACTTGGTGTCTTTTTGGATGTTAACGTACTAGCTTTTATTTAAACTGAAACGCAGATAATTATAATAAATATCTGGCTCCTAAAAGCTTTTCATTATTGCTTAATTTTGCATTATTATAATTTTGTATAATTGACAGTTTTGGTCGCATCGATAATCTTAATTGTTAACCTAACTTATCTCACTTCCTAGTTAAATTATATCCACATACAAACATACATACATACATTGTTTATTGAGCTTTGGCAATTAATCCCAATTTCATCAAACAGTAACGCGACTCAGGTATCATGCGCATAGCGTCGTTTACCTGTGTGGCATTATTTTGTTAAGTCAGCATATTACTAATTGCTGCTATAACTAAAGCACGCGCTCCGAATTGCTTCTGTTTGTCGTAATTGAATCATGCCTGGTATCATGAATTGAGGTAGGTCGGTGCTTAAAGCAATTTGTGTTGCGTTTTATGATCAATTCATGATCAAGGTTAGTCGATATTTGCTATCGGCATTAATTTATTAAAGATTTAATTGGTTTGTGACGACTGAGTCACAACAGCGTTTTAATTTCAATTAAATTTTCTTGGGCTTATGTTTCTTGTAGGGTAGCTATAGTAAAATTTAAAATTTTGTCTGAATTTGTCTGGTGGCTCTTTTCTTTTAGTGTGGTGTCTAGTATTAGTCAAATGTTAAATTTTATTTAAATTTTCTTGTGTTTATTATTTTTTTTTTTTTGTTTAGTAATCGATATGTCTAGTAATCGAAAAATTGTATCTTATTCGTGTTGTTTCTTATTATTGTGTAGTGTAGTGTCTAGTAATATTCGAGTTTTCATTTCATTCGATTTTTCTTGTTTTTTTCAGCTTATTTTCTTTAATTGTTCTTAGGTTATTTTTATTTTATTATTCTTAGCTAACTTTTATTTTAGTATTCTTAGATTATTTAATTTTTTTATTCTTAGCTTATTTTTCTGTTATTATTAATAATTTATTTGTATCTTATTATCCTCGTAGTTTATTGTAGTTTTCAAATTGTAATTTTGATGTTATTTCCTTGTCGTGTCTAGTAATATTTCAGTCTTAATTTTATTTTTCTCGTAGTGTATCGTACCGTTCTTGTTAGAATTTTTTTCGTTATAGGTTTTTTTTAGTATTATGTTGATTCCCCTTTTTTTCCAGCTGATCTTGCTGTTTATCAAGAAAACTGGTTATATTTTGCCGACGTACATAAATATAAAACTTAATCGACCTTTTTTTTCTACAGAGACAAGGACACCTTAGGTCTGTTTCCGTTCTCACTTCAAGTAATGTTCGAGTAAATTCCATGTTATAGAGAGAGTAATTTTATTATAGGTCAAAAGAAAAGAAAATTTGACAAAACGTACGGAACTGACTTTGAGTAAGCTTCCAGCACAACAAGTAACTTGTGTAACAAACGCCTTCGAGTAACTTTAAGTTACTTGAAGAAAGTACGGAAACAGACCTAATCTGTCGATACCAAAAATACGAATATACAAATAATAAAAAAACCTGGCTCAAGTTGCTTCTTATGGCGTTAGGTATCGCCGTCACTGTTTGTTATTGGCAGTGGCGGTCTTGGCCGGTGTTGTCTTAGTGGATAGCTGATATTCTTTGTCTAGTTGTTGGTTTGGAGCTGTGGTGGCTTGGTGCGGTAGTCAGTTGCAATGGCCCTTCCGCGGTCCACACGGCTGGCTCTTATGTTGTTGTTGCTGGCGCAGTCTGTTGCTGTTGTTGGGGTTGTTGGCGCCGTAGCTGTTGTTGACTAAGCTTAAAGCTGCCGTGATGCTGTGTTGCGGTGGCTGATGCTGTGCACAAAAACTCTTTAGTAGAGGTGTTTTGATCCTCAAAGCAAAGCCTTACATTTTAATTGCCCGTTTCAGGCCACTTCTCTTTTCCGTGTTATTGTCGCGGTGGTTGTTGTCATCCTTGCTTGTTGTTCTTGCTGACCCGGTTGTAGAACGCCTGACGGCTGCTGTGGTCAGTACATATTTGACCCTGGTGTGGCTGTAGCTGCCGTTAGCCAGAGGGTAATGATCGCTGCTTATGGTTATTATCACCGTGTGGTTGTTGTTGTGTTTGTAGCTTAAACTATGTGTCGCAATATTATTAGTTATGTGTGAACATTATTGATGCTTCTTGTTGCACATATAACTGTGTTGTTGTTCAATGGCTGCTCGTTAGCATCGATACAATTGTCGGATGCAACACGATATCCTGGATAGCTTTATTTGAATAATGATTCAACAAGTAATTGTTTGTTTTGGTAGCTGGCAAGTTGTGGAAAGCAGATTGAGGACTGTCTTCGTTGGCAGCATTGGTGTGATTCAAACTGCTGCTACTGCTGTTAAGACCTTGAAACATTGGTCTCACTTCACCGCTTTTTGCTCTGATATTTTTATTATTGCCGTCACGGCTGCCGCTGTTTCCACTGCTTGTACCGGGGATAAAAACAATCTCAGTAGCTTTTGTGATCACATCCTCAGTATAAATATCTTCGTCCACTTGATCCGTTGTTCTTATGTTTGTTTCTTTGTTCACCAGAGTGTTGCTGCTGTCGCAGCTGTTGTTACTGCTCCACTGGTAACCACTTGTACCTGTGGTTGTTGTAATTGCTGCTCTGGTAGTGCAGACAATGACTGTTGCTGCTTTGGTTCCAAATTATGAGCTGGTGACCTGCTGCTGCTTTTTATCCAGCTCGAATTGCTGTACTGAAGTTTTAAGACTTTCTTTGACTTTTTTTTTTTTTTTTGCTATGCCGAAGATACCAAATGGAGCGCTAAACGACTGGCAGACTGGCAACAACCGAGCAGGGCATGCCTCGAAGAAGTCAGATATAGCTTCTAGACAACTGCGTGCTGAAAACACTTTTCACTTGTTTTGCAATTATTTATGAGATATTTGTGCAGACTTTAACCAAAAATTTCTGATCTAAAGGCGAAAAATCCCATAAAGATGCTTACAATTTCGTCGCAGCGACCCGCACTTTTCATTGCAATCACACGAACTCAACTCAAACTCAACTCAAATTCGACTTCGCTGCTTGCGCAACGTGTAACCACGGATGCATTCATAAAGAAAAAGTTCAGTGCCAATGCCGCCAAGTTTGTACCAGCCGGTAAGCTTTTACACGGACAATTGTCAGGCGCCGTGTTATCGTCCATAAAAATCTACCGTCACCGACAAAGCTTGGACGTGATTGGCTGATAAAAACATGTTGGGCATTTCATGTTAGAATCTAAGCCTAGCTTGGATCAAAGGCAGAACGGTGGAAAATATTTGCCGAAGCTTCTCGAAGACATAACATCTCCACTGACAACTAGATGACGCTAAACGCAAACGTCGCTACCGTATAGTTTGAATTAAGCAAACAAAAAAAAAAAGGAAACGATGAATTTTACCACGCGTGAACGGAAATACTTAAGGAAATTGTGAAATGAAATAATGTTTAAATATCCTGAGAGGAATGCCAAAATACATATGATGATAAAAAATGTGAAGTAAAATGTCAGAATCGATATTTCAAAAAATTAAACAGGGAAAAAAATGAAAATTACTGATAAACGTAAATTGAATACGAAGGCCGATCTACACGGAGCATCACTCAAGAATTTGTTCATATGGGAAGATATTTGACATTTGACGATTGACTTCAAAGTTATGTCTAAGTATAAACGCGTAAAGGTGCCCATGACAGCTTTGAGTTGACAATTTGAAGACAAAGGTTCACTGATTTCTGCCATTAATGTGGTTTGGAGTTAAATTTCTTTGAACTACTTGCAGCATCTTTATGATTCCATTCCGAATCGGAATTATAAAACTCTTTTAAATAAAGGAGGTAGCACTCATTATTAAAAATATGTTAAATAAAACAAACAAAAAAATAAATGAAGTTACAATAAATATTTTCGATTGCATTTCTTCAAATTAATGTAATGAACCTATTCTAATGACGCACCAAAGTGCATATTTTTGTAATGCCAAAGTTAAAACAACAAGACAAATTAACAGTAACTTTATTTATAACTTCTCCTTACATAACTTTTTATAATAAAACACATAAGAAAAAACAACAACAAAAAGTTTCTTCTTACTCTCTTTGGGGGGAAAAATCGGTTGTATATCATTGAAGCAGTGAGTCTATTCTGTTGACGCGGAGTGTATGAGTGAATGAACAACTGCGATATGTTTCTTTTGACAGAATCTAGTTTTTTATAAGTGTTGGAAATAGGCAGACCTTCATATCATTTGAGTTATAACAAAGAATAAAAAATTTGGTTGAAAAGTTTTATTTTAAAATTTACAAAAAATAGCGTTTCAGATAAAATTTTCTTTAGGTTTTAAGAGTGGGAAGATGTAAAATGTGGTATTTTTAAATGTCTTTAAATATAACAAAAGATTTTGTATTTTTTCACATTGTGGTAAAATACCATCAATGAGAAAAGTGCTGTGTCATAACTGGCTTCTTTTAGTATTTTAAAGCCTGCCCATAGAACGGCTCGTACGATTTTGATGCAGTTCTGCAATATGTGTCTGGGGAACCATAGAAGTTGATAGAAAAAATAAAAAAATTTTACCTGAACGCACTCCTGAGATATGACATGGGTGAGATTGCAGGTCAGATTTCCAGGAATGTCGAAAAATCGCTGACGGTTTTTTTACTTCCATAGAAGACACCTTAGGCTATCTGGAAAAGGTGCGCGTTTTCTGTTTTTCCATTTCCCTATTTTTGGCAACAATTTTCGACACAAAAAACTCAGATTTTTACCTGTGATGTTTTATCTGTCAAACTAAAGGTAAGCCGCGGAAAATTAGACTGTTACACATTGTTTTTTTTTTTTTGACCCATTTTTTTCTCATTACTATAAAAAATAAATGGCGCAATATCTCTCATCTAGCCCGCGCTAGAATTTTTTACGTGTCAACACTTTCTTCGTAAGATATATCATACGTTGTCATTAATGGGTTAAAATAAGCCGCGGATAAAGGGAGAGTAATACTTTGCGAGAAAGGGAAATATATAGTAGGCTGTCCAATATGACGTTTTAACCAAAAATCAAATCGAAAGCATACACAGCACAAGAAAACCAGACAACACAGAAGAATATAACTTTTTTGTAAGTTTCTGCAAACAAATGCAAATTTAAGAAAAAAAAAAATGCTTCGTAACAATTTATATTTTTGTTCTGCTTTTGTAAAGATTCATATAAAAACTAAAAAACTACTGTTTTCTCTTTATTGAAAACCTATTAGAATTGGTAGTTTTTGTTTTAAAAATAGAAATGAAAAATAACAAGATAACTGCAATTTTTCTGTTAGACCACAAAAAAGCTTCATGTTTTCCTGTAACCATTCATCTCTGGATTTGCGGAAATTATCCCAAACATTCTGTTCTGGCATATCGTTTTTGGGATGTTTATTTCAATACTGTTTGCACGTTTTGGGATCAGGATCGTTTGAGACTGGCAGACTTTTGAGAGGCTTTTTTTATCGGTAGCACTGTGACCTAGCTGTTTTTTCATTTTGTCCTGTTTTTCCTGTGCATCCGCTTGTGATTTAAGTTTTTGATATCCACAAGCCATTATGAATTTCCTTTAAGATGATTGTCGAAATTGCTGAAAATTTTGATAATTGAGCTGCTATGTGCCAGAGTAGGTATTTCGCTCGAGTCCAGTCGAGTCACTTTTTTACATTTCATTATTTCTTTTAATAAATTTTATCATCAGTTGGCATTGTCTGACGCAATATTTTAGCATAAGCTGTCAAAATATGGCAGCTTGCTTATTGTTGCGTATTTTGCTTCGCCACATTTGTGTAGCAGAAAATAACATCATTTGGAAGTTACTGGATTTCTCAATATCCCTCTCTTTCACAAATTTTTAGGGTACGGTAACCTTAAATCGCAGAAAATATTACGAATTCGTGCGAAATCGTTCGAATGTTTAAGTACGGGAACAGACTTTGTAATTGCCATTAACGAGGCAACAACGTCAAGCTCTGAAATGCAATCACATCGACGACATTGAGAGATCGACCAAGTTCATACTATTTCACCCAGACCAAAACCCAATCGTTGTAAGAAGTCAATGAAAAGTGTTCTTACTGTTGTGTCTGCCAATTAAACGCGTCTGTCAATTAAAGACTGACTTTTATTCATCTTGTTCTCTTTGCTCAAACTTACATTATTGTCTCGGTAGGATTGCCATATCTTATACAATTCACATACATGTCAACTCCTTACCCTTTATATTAAAATCATATTAAAGTTTTTAATATATTTAATAATTTTTTTTTTTAATTAAGCTGGAATACATTCGGGCCTATTCGGCACATTCTTTTATGAAAAAATTCTGTTATGATTTCAAATACAAATTTTTGAGCTGTCAAACATGTTATGAGACCACCATTCGTATTCTGCACGACAATCTTTTATGAAATATGTTATGAATCATAGCAGATTTTTCGAACTGTCAAAAAATCACTCACAAAATCTTAAATTGGTGAATGTGCTCTTGTTAAGGGACAAATTGGAACGTCTTGAGTTCAAATAAAAAAAAATCGATAAATCGAATTTCTGATAAAAAAAATATCAATAAAAAAAACTTTTATAATCCGATTGAAAATATAACGATAAAAAATCAAAATTCAAAATTCCATCGCATTTCCTGGATGGCGGTGATGTCAGATTTTATTGTTTTGAGGGCTTCCGCCAGTTGGATAATGGCACCTTCCCTATAAAGGGTCCGGACATTCCAGGTGCATATCCGTAAATCATTGTCCTTTTTTCGTTTGCGGTGGTCGTCAACGTAATTGGGGTTCTTATCCGAGGCTGGTTTACTTTTCATTGGGCAGTAGTAATGTGGCGGGACCCAAACCGCACATTCCATGTTTAAGGTCTATGGAGCGACCCGCCGCTCAACTTATCCCTCAAACTGACGGATGCCAGTTTGGCGTTGCCCAGGGAACACCACGTGGAGGTTTGAGTTGACTTGAGACGATTTCGACATGGATAATGCTGGCCTCACCAGGTTGAGGCGGTCAGACACGTTGCCATGTGAAGGTTCGCCCCTGTTCCCCAAATATTAAGCAAATACGTACAATATAAACAAAACCTTTACCGTTTTTCCACTTGTCGCACCATTAGATGAGTTAAGGCTGCGCACTATCAGATGAGTTATGGCTACCAGCCAACTCTTGCCACAGCCCTTTCACTGATGCTTCGCAGTGTTTCCTCCTCGCCAGCACTGTGTTTTCTTCTAAATAAGAGCAATAAATTTTTTTTGCTCTATTTAAACTTTTTACTCTCATTTTCCTATAAAAAAAAATGTTAATTAATAAAATATAATGGATTCTTTGAATGATTTACTTACTTTTTTTGCTCTGCATTGTGATTTATGGTTTTTCCTTTTTATGTGCACTTTAAAACAATCAGCTGCAACGCGAGCCGTGCGAGAAAGCTACCTCGGAAAGAAAAAGGAAGAGAGGCGCCTTTTCAGACGCAAGAAAAGAGAGCAGGAAAAGCGTGTGCGGGAGGAACTAGAGGTTTTACAGGGCAAGAAGGATGAACGAAAATTCTATCAACAGGTTAAGCGCCTAACCCAAGGTTTCAAAATGGAGATCTGAATACGAATACACAGTGTGTGCTGAGATCGTGGAGACGGCACTTCTCCAATTTGGTTACTGGCTACGATTCCACCAATACCGTCCATGGAGAGCGTAGTTCAGAGCCACCAACCAACGATGACGGAGTGGAAGTATCACCACATCGCCATGAAGAGGTTCGAGTTGCTGTCCAACGACTCAAAAACAATAAAGCAGCGGGTGCTGACAGCCTGTCAGCTGAATTGTTAAAAACCGGCGGCGATGAATTGATGAGGCGCATGCATTAGCTCATCAGCAAAATATATACTGTAAGTATACTGTGCCCTATACTTAAGAAAGGAGACCCTACAATCTGCGCCAGCTATAGAGGTATCAGTCTTATTTTCATCGCATATAAGGTTCTCTCAAGCGTACTGTGTGAAAGATTAAAGCTGATTACAAATACACTGATTGGACCTTATCAGTGTGGCTTTCGACCTGGTAAGTCCACCATAGACCAGATTTTCACGCAACGACAAATCCTGGAGAAAACCCACAAAAATCAAATTGGCACACACCATCTCTTTGTCGATTTTAAAGCTGCGTTCGATAGCCCGAGAAGGGATTGCCTATACGCAACAATGTCTGAGTTCGGTATGCCTGCAACGTTGATTAGACTTTGCAGAATGGCGTTGAGCAACACACGCAGCTCCGTCAAGGTAGGAAATGACCTCTCCGAAACCTTCAATACCGAAAGAGGTTTCAGGCAAGGCAATCCAATGTCTTGCGACCTCTTCAAAATCATCATGGAGGGGATCGTACGAAAGGCTGGTGTGCATCGTAATGGCACCATTTTCTATAAACGTGTCCAGCTCCATGCGTACGCTGATGATATTGATATTGTCGGCAGAACCAAGAGAGATGTTACCGCTGCTTTCGCCGCTATCGAAAAGGAATCAGCCAAAGTGGGTTTGACGATAAATGAGGGTAAAACAAAGAATATGCTGTCTACAAACAAGGGAGCGCGGCGTTTAGACTCCCACGTTTCATCCGGCAGCTATGACTTTGAAGTAGCCAAGGAGTTTGCATACTTTGGCACCACCATTAATACCAACAACGAAATCAGCCTGGAGATAAAGCGAAGAACAATAATTGCTAATAGGTACTACTACGGGCTCAGTAAGCAACTAAGTTTCAGAGCCCTCTCTCGATCGACGAAACTAATACTCTACAAGACGCTCGTTCTACCTGTGCTGCTTTATGGCGCTGAGGCATGGGTAGTTTCGCAAACTGACGCATCCGCTCTGGGGGTGTTCGAGAGAAAAGTTCTTCGCAAAATCTTCGGTCCTGTTCGAGTCGGCGATGAATATCGCATCCGAATAAACCACGAGCTGTATGAGCTCTACGAAGACATTGACGTAGTTCGGCGTATAACTGTGCAGCGATTACGCTGGCTGGGTCATGTCCATCGTATGGACGACGAAGCTCCAGCGAAAAAGGTGCTCGAGGCGAAGGTCGCTGGTCAACGACGACGAGGGAGACCATGCCTCCGATGGATGGACCAGGCTGAGGAATCTCTAACCGCACTTGGTGTATCCGATTGGAGAAGGCGCGCAAAGCAGAGGCGCCTGGTGAGAGCTGATGAGGTCAGCTGAAACCCGGGCACGGGTTGTTACGGCCACCTAAGTAAGTAAGAGAACAAAAATTACAATTTGCGTTCAAAAATCGATTGACTGATCCAAAAGTATGCGATTGCCACTCTTGCCAGATTGGTTGATTTATCGCCAGTTGGGCGGTATTTTCTGTGTAACTTAATAACTATTTTTTGGTGATATGAGAGAAATTTCGGAATGAGAGAAGTTTTGGGATTCTGAAGCTTTGCTGTGCAACACCGAAACTTTCATTTTAATCTCGGAACGATTCCGATTTTTCGAAACGGTCACATTAAGCATGCACATATTTAGTAAAAAGTGCTGCCAAATATTGACGAAAAACGTTAAGCGGATTCTTAAGCGGATATGAGCGCTTTCTTAACCGACTTTTAAAAGGAGGAGGTTCTCAAGTTCGTCGTTTTCCGTTTTTTTTTTAAATGTATGTACATCGATAACTCCTAAGGCATATGCCTGATTGTCATCATTTTTGGTGAACATACTTGCCAAAGGTCGACAAAGCGTTGGCCATTGTCTCTTTTTTTCAATATGATAGATCTAACGGCATTGGCAGCGTACATCATTTACTATGAAAATAATCCGAACATATCATCCAATAATTCAAGGCGTAAACGCTTTCTTCGCCATCTCGCCAAAGAACTTTGCATGCCAATCATTGAAGAGTGGTCGGTAAATCAACAGATAATGCGCAACTTCAATACAAAAATTGCCATAGCCAGTTTCATAAGTTCGGCCTTACAAAAAAGACTTGAAGTTCAACCATCAACCTCTACAGCTGCTGGTGTGGGAGCAACGAAACCAAAAGTTGGAAGCTGCCGTTTATGCTACATTCAGGATCAACGCAGAAGACGAACTCGTAATTTGTGCTCAGTATGTTGCAAACCGATATGTCTACAAATTCTTTTATATGTTACATTTGCAATAAGAGGGATCATAATTAAGTTAATTACTTATAAATAATATATTTAGTTATAAGAAATAATAAATAAAAAAAAAATTTTTGAACTTAATAACAAATTAAAATTGTTTCATTGGAAATATGAAGAAGAGTAAGTAAGTTAAGAATAATTTTTGACAGCAATCAGATCTTCATAGCAGAAGTGAATGGAATTGTAATAAATTTTTGTTTTCAAAGATTGATAACAGTGTAACGAACCTCCTGGGCGTTACTTTTAGGTTTTCCAGCTGAGGTATCCTCAGCGGCTGTCCAGGGTTCGTAGTCAAGAAAAAGATGGAGGTTTTGGTTATTATTGAATCTTTAATTCAATTTATTCGATTTTAATAGTTTGCTTAAGTTTAGCTATATGATTAATATTATGTTTTAGCTCGTTTTTATTATTATATTACATGGATTAATCCCGGTGGGGTTTTGTGTATTATGTTATACTGGATGGTCGAAGCTTTTCGTGACCTTGAAGTGTCGTTTCGTCTTGAGTACCAGTCGTTCGGTACAGTTGCTACTCGTTCTGGTAGGCTTGTTTTGCGTAATTTACGTTACGGCTTTATATTGCGGATCGGCTACTCGTTCTTGCAGGCTTGCTTTGCGTGATTATATTACGGCTTAGTACGGCAGATCTGCTACTGTGGAGTCTTGTCGGCTGGCTCAGCTTGATAGCGTTCGGCGTGCAATATTTCGAGAAGCAGTGGTCACAAAGAGAAAGAGCGGATTTGGGAGCTGCGCTCGTATGGAGCACGAATGTGTGACACGGGAAAGAATTTATGTTATCCTGTCCTCCGGTGACACAAATGGGAAGAGGGGAAAATGATAGCTTGTGACTCGTGTAAAGTCAGGAGGATGTGAGGCTAACAAGAATTTATGTTATCCTGTCCGTTAGCAACACAATTAAAATAGAAGAAGATAGGTAAATCCGTGTAGGACGAGGAGTTCGTGGCTCGAGAAAGAATTTATGTTATCCTGTCCTCTGGTGACACAACTGAGAGATAAGGAATAGACTTGTGCTCGTGCAGAGCGAAGGACATGTGGCACTAGAAAGAATGTATGTTATCCTGTCCTCTAGTGACACAAGTTCAAGGGAAATAGGATAGAATAGAAATAAGGATGTGACTCGCTCGGTGACTGTCAACTTACTGCTTTGTTTGTATTTTGATGCTTCAGTATTTATTGACGCAGAATTTATGTGTTGCTTCCTTGTAACTATGATCTCATATTCTCGATAGTTTTCAATAATTCCCTGTGTGAATTATTTTACTTGCCAGTGGTTGAAATATGACTTCGTTTGGCGTTCGAAGAAGAACTCTCAGAATGTATGTCTGCACTCGATGATGGCTAAAATAAGAACTCCTTTTAATGTACGTCTGTTCGGCTTGACGATCGAAAACCAACTCTTCTTGAATGTGCGTCTGTTCTGCTCGACGGTTGAAATAAGACTCTTCTTGAATGTACGTCTGTTCTGCTCGACGGTTGAAATAAGACTCTTCTTGAATGTACGTCTGTTCTGCTCGACGGTTGAAATAAGATTCCCCGTTGCATGATTTTCTAGCAGCGCTTTCAGCTATTATTCTCATGCTTGGTTTCGTGTGCAAAAGAGTAGGTTTTGCTTATTACGTCTCAGTGTGTGTGTGTTTATAATTTAAATCGTACCAATGCTTAGTGTTGTTTATCGTGGTTGGCTTGCATTGGTGCCGTGTGCAAAATAGCGTTTTGCTCATTATTAAATGATGCGTATATATTGATGCAGGCTTAATATATTGTTGTTGTTCTAGCGGTAGCTTTAGTGGCGTGTTTCTGTTGTCGCTGTATTAGTTTTCATTTGCTGGCTTGAGTCGATATATTAAAAGGATGACTGCTTCAGTGGTGCCGTGTGCAATTGAGTGGGTTTACAGAATGTTCGTCGCATGTTGCGTTTGGTTGCGTGTCGTGGTTGCATGTTGCATGCCTGTATGTTGGTATGTGTGTATGTACGTATTAGTTAATAATATTTAAATTATGTCAAACATGTTGTCTCGACTATCCAGTGTTACAGCGTAACTTAATCTTACTATTTGTAAAAGAGCACAGTACCTTTTGCTTAATGTTGTGTAGTAGATAATCTTTTACCCGATTTGTATATAGGAATTACTTAATATAGAAATTTATATTACCAAATATTACAAGTTATCTAATGTTTAAATGAAATAGATGATTTATAATATATAAATAATTTATAGTATAAATACTTGGCAAGTCTTGATTGGTGGTTGATTGTAGGTGTCTGGTGTCTAGGAGTGGGCGTTTAATTGTGAGGCCATATTTCCCTCGGAAATATGATCCTTACAACAGGATGCCATAAAGGGTAGAACTGCTGAATACAAATTTTGGCAGATCTTTTATAGCTGACATCTTTTATGAATGATAACAGAAAATGCGTAACAATTATTTTGTTTAACTTAAAAGATAAATAAAGTAAGTTAGATTTATTCAAATATACATTTTCTTTAATTTTGTTAAATCTCTTCATTCTACTTCTCGTCATGATCCGAGAAGTTTCCAGTGACGTTGCTCTTTTCCTATCGTTTTTCTTACAATAGAGAATTGGTGAATATCTTACATTCATAGCCCCTACTTTTCGCAACTGGTTCAGATGTACATGTTTCTGGCTATTCACCCCTATCACCTTTGTTGAGCACCGACCTAAGTGACTGTCGACTTTCCTATCGAGTCGACTTGAGACAGCGATCACCGAACAAGGTCGACTCGACGATTTTTGTAATAGATTAATTTTTCGGCAAAGCACATTTTGTAATGTAATGCTATGGTTAAAAATACTATTGCGAACTTAAAAGAGAAAGAAGAAGACGTTTGAAGTGATATTTTGAATTTGTCATATTGCTGAGATTTAAGAAATCTGAGATTTCCGACGAGTTGAAGTTAGCGACCATTTTTAATGTTTCGTTTTCTTTCACATGCATCTGTCAACCTTAAAATCGTCATCGCTTCATTTCGTTAGTCATGCGATGCATGTCAGGAGGCAAAGAGTCTCCTTGTCGCATGTAGATATACCATATATGTACTTTATACTCAAATAATTTTAATAAGCGGCCATCAAAACTAAAAATCAATTAAAAGAAACTAATTGAATTGCTATTTCGTTCTAAATTGCAGACATTTCATTAGCATGTAGGCGAGATTTGACAGAATGATCTTCTTCTTATAGAAATTATCATATTCACAATGACTAGTACACATTAAACAGGTTCGCTTATGATTGCTGAGCACATCTTTTCTTCGCAAATTTTCGACGATTATTTTTCATCAACTCATTAGATGATTAAATTTAAGCACACTTCGGTAAACCAAAACAACAACAATTGCAATGAAGTTTTCGTTAATTTCAGCATTTTTTGAAATTTCAGCGTTGAAGTGAATACCCTAATTATTAAAAGTAACGAAAAAAAATGGATAGTATTGCTACTTTTTTTGATGAAGACGAAGAAAGCGCTTCTGACCAGAATTTACCGCGGGTTAGACAACATTTAAGAAACCGTTTAAACGTGTTGAAATTGGCAGATACCGAGTAAGTGATGTGCTAAGCAAAACTAAACTAAGCAAAAAAAAACGAAATGGCCACTTCAGCCCTTGAAAGGACTTTGACCGAGCTTCTTATGATCAATTGTGTTGTGTGTTATGAAATGTTTGAACACAAATGATCGAGAAATGGACCTACCAGCATTATGCCGACTCGGCTTATGTTCAAGAAGCTTTTTATGGGAGTTTTTTAACTCTCTGGGGCTTGCTATTGTCTGCCAAAGAGGTGCCGGCCGAACAGAAAAATTAATTCAATCGAAAAAACTTTGTGTCACACACCCTCTACTCACTTCGCCACGGCCGCCACATATGCATATGCAACACATATGCGAGAAAGAAGACATATGCATATGCAACTAGTGCTTAAAATTTTTCAATTATGTAGTTATTTGTTAAGTTATGTGTTTATATAACTCCAATAATTTTTCAATTATTAAAGGTTATATTTTATCGAGCTCAAGGTCAATGTTGCTTTCCGAAGAAAACAACTGAAGGAAAAACAACTAACACCTGAAAGTAAACTTCACAAATTAGAAGAACTTTAAGCTGCTTTCATATCATTTTTATTCTCGTACATGCAATTTAGGGTAATTTACTAATTGCATTCGTGAAACAAATAGAAAATTAAGAGCTTAGTGGATCACAGCAAGAATCACGAAAAAAGGATACTGATGAGTTGGTGTAGCGGCCAAGGAAACAGCTGTCTAGTCTGCTATGTGATTGATACTCTCTATAGGGTATTGTTGTTGTTAGTTGTTTTTCCTTAAGATGTTTTCTTCGGAAAGCAACATTGACCTTGAGCTCGATAAAATATAACCTTTAATAATTGAAAAATTATTAGAGTTATATAAACACATAACTTAAAACTTATGAAAGAAGGTCGTTATTAATTTACAAATAAATTCTATGGCAGAGCCCGGACGTTGAATATATGATTATTTGGGTATGTTTACACACAATAAATTAAAAATCTAAGTTTTAAGTTTTAAAAAAACAAATCTTCATGTCGTCATAGTTTAATAGAAGCTAACTGCTGAAGCTAAGATCGACTGTGAAAAAGAAGACCAACAACAACTAGCACAACAAAAATCTTTGAGTATTTAGAAAAGCTTTGATCTATCTTCGAATAATAGAACTAACTTTCCTTGAAAGTATGCTTCACAAATTAGAAGAACTTTAAGCTGCTTTCATATCATTTGTATTCTCGTACCTGCAATTCAGGGTAATTTACTAATTGCATTCGTGAAACAAGTAGAAAATTAAGAGCTTAGTGCATCACAGCAAGAATCACCAAAAAAGGCTATTGACGAGTTGGTATTGCGGCCAACGCAACAGCTGTCTAGTTTGCTATGTGATTGATAATCTATATAGGGTATTGTTGTTGTTAGTTGTTTTTCCTTCAGTTGATTTCTTCGGAAAGCAACATTGAATTTGAGCTCGATAAAGTATAACCTTTAATAATTGAAAAATTACGCTGTGGAACAAATTCAGGTTTGCAAAAGTTAGGCCGATTCTGAGAGTGAGGGGTGAAAATAGAGGCTAAATTAGAAGACCCGTATCGCAGTGTTTGTTTATGTTAGTTCGAATTTTTTTTTAATCGACCTTCGAACTTTGCAGTCAAATGCCGATCTTCAGCATATTGCTTATATGGTTTTTTGGCTATAACTCGTCTACAAATTGATATTTTTGCAATCTTTAAAAGCCAAATTATAGCTAGAGACCTGTGCAACAATTAAAATTTTTTAAAAAATTGATTTAGAAACTTTTTGTGGTGCTTATGAAGCAAAATGTTGGAAACATTATTTTTTTTTCATGCTTTTTGAAAATATTATCCAAAAAACGAAGTCTTTTTTGCTTTCTGTTTGATCTATGATATGCTTTTCTGTTTCTTCTTCTTTTCTTTTCGGCGGGTCGCTCCATAGACATTAAACATAGAATGTGCGCAGGGCTTGGGTCCCGCCACATTACTACTGCCCAATGAAAACTAAACCAGCCTCGGATAAGAACCCCGATTATGTTGACGACCACCGAAAACGAAAAACGGACAATGATATGCACCTGGAATGTCCGGACCCTTCATAGGGAAGGTGCCTTTATCCAACTGGCGGAAGCCCTCAAAACAATAAAGGCTGACATCACCGCCATCCAGGAAATGCGATGGAAAGGGCAAGGCTGCTCCAAACAAGCACACTGCGATATCTACTACAGCTGCCATGCGGAGAAGCGCGAATTCGGATGTGGATTCGTAGTTAGCCGGAAACTACGCCACCTTGTTTCCCGGTTCACACCTGTGAACGAAAGATTGACCACGATCCGCAACAAGGCAAAATTTTTCTACATCAGCCTTATTTGCGCGCATGCCCCGACGGAGGAAAAGGACGAAGCCGTAATAGTCCGAAAAATAGTCCTCGGCGATTTTAATGCGAAAGTCGGAAGGGAAGGCATCTTTGGCCCCACTGTCGGTCAGTTCCGTCTTCATGAGACCTCCACGAACAGCGGTCTAAGACTTATCGACTTCGCCGCGGCACGAAACATGGTAGTTAGTAGCACCATATTTAAGCACCTCGACATCCACAAGGCCATCTGGCTGTCCCCGGATCAAAAAACTCGAAACCAAATTGATCATGTTGTAATCGACAGAAGCCATGCCTCTAGTGTTCTAGATGTGCGTACATTTCGGGGGGTCATCATTGACTCCGATCAGTATCTTTTTGCAGCCAAGATCCGCATGCGATTATGCTATGCGAAGAACATACGCACAGGAATGCAACGAAAGCTAAATGTCGCTAAGCTGCAATTACAACGATCTGCCGAGGCCTACTCCGATCAACTCTCGGTTAAGCTCAACCAACCAACCTCTGGACCCGATGAAGCCGGCGGACTTTGGGCGCATATATCCCACTCCATGCGCGCTGCCGCTGAAGAGTCATTGATTTCCGGCGCCCGCAACCTCGGAACCAATGGTACGATCAGGAGTGTCACATCGCGACAGCAGCAAAAACGCCGCATATGAAAAAACGCTGCCATCAGCTGCAACGCGAGCCGTGCGAGAAAACAAGAAGGATGAACGAAAATTCTATCAACAGGTTAAGTGCCTAACCCAAGGTTTCAAGCCCGGAGCATCCACTTGTAGAGACGAAAATGGAGACCTGAATACGGATTCACAGTGTGTGCTGAGATTGTGGAGACAGCACTTCTCCAATTTACTTACTGGTGACGATTCCACCCAATGCTGCCCATGGAGAGCGCAGTTCAGAGCCACCAATCAATGATGATGGAGTGGAAGTACCACCACCTAGCCATGAAGAGGTTCGAGTTGCTATCCAACGACTCAAAAACAATAAGGCAGCGGGTGCTGAGGGCCTGTCAGCTGAATTGCTTAAAACCGGTGGCGATGAATTGATAAGGCGCATGCATTAGCTCATCAGCAAACTATGGCTAGCAGAAAGCATGCCCGATTGGAACCTCATCGTACTGTGCCCTATACTTAAGAAAGGAGACCTAACAATCTGCGCCAGTTATAAAGGTATCAGTTTTATTTCCATCACATACAAGGTTCTCTCAAGCGTACTGTGTGAAAGATTAAAGCCGATTACAAAAACACTGATTGGACCTTATCAGTGTGGATTTCGACCTGGTAAGTCCACCATAGACCAGATTTTCACGCTACGACAAATCCTGGAGAAAACCCACGAAAATCAAATTGACACACACCATCTCTTTGTCGATTTTAAAGCTGCGTTCGATAGCCCGAGAAGGGATTGCCTATACCCAACAATGTATGAGTTCGGTATACCTGCAAAGTTGATTAGACTCGGGGGTGAACCACAAGCTGTATGAGCTATACGAAGACATTGACGTAGTTCGGCATATAACTGTGCAGCGAAAGTTGATTAGACTTTGCAGAATGACGTTGAGCAACATACGCAGCTCCGTCAAGGTAGGAAATGACCTCTCCGAAACCTTCAATACCGAAAGAGGTTTCAGGCAAGGCGATCCACTGTCATGCGATCTCTTCAACATCATCATGGAGGGGATCGTACGAAAGGCGGGTGTGCATCGTAATGGCACCATTTTCTATAAAGGTGTCCAGCTTTTTGCGTACGCTGATGATATTGATATTGTTGGCAGAACCAAGAGAGATGTTACCGCTGCTTTTGCCGCTATCGAAAAGGAATCAACCAAAGTGGGTTTGACGATAAATGAGGGTAAAATATGCTCTCTACAAACAAGGGAGCACGGCGTTTAGACTCCCACGTTTCATCCGGCAGCTATAACTTTGAAGTAGTCAAGGAGTTTGTATACCTTGGCACCGCCATTAATACCAACAACGAAATCAGCCTAGAGAAAAAGCGAATAACAATAATTGCTAATAGGTCCTACTACGGGCTTAGTAAGCAACTAAGTTCCAGAGCCCTCTCTTGATCGACAAAACTAACACTCTACAAGACGCTCTTTCTACCTGTGCTGCTATATGGCGCTGAGGCATGAGTAGTTTCGCAAGCTGACGCAGCCGCTCAGGGGGTGTTCGATAGAAAAGTTCTTCGCAAAGTTTTCAGTCCTGTTCGAGTCGGTGATGACTATCGCATCCAAATGAACCACGAGCTGTATGAGCTATACGAAGACATTGACGTAGTTCGGCGTATAACTGCAGCGATTACGCTGGCTAGGTCATGTCCATCGAATGGACAACGAAGCTCCAGCAAAAAAAACGACGACGAGGGAGACCATGCCTCCGATGGATGGACCAGGCTGAGGAAGCCCTAACCGCACTTGGTGTATCCGATTGGAGAAGGAGCGTGCAAAGCAGAGACGCCTGGCGAGCGCTGATGAGGTCGGTCGAAACCCGGACACGGATGTTACGGCCACCTCCCACATAAAGTGACGTTAAAAAAATTAAAAATGCTTCAAAACTCTCACCAAAACTAAACTATTTGCTTGAGATTTTGTACATAAGTGTTTGTAAATAAATATTTCGTTGTACTTACTGATATACCGGGAAATTGCTTTTCGAATTGTTTCTGCTGATGTTTCGTTATCATTTAAAACATCTTCATGTTGAGGCTGCTGCGTTTGTTCAGAATTCTTATCACCTGCCATCTGCCGTATCCATTGTTCATTGATTTTATCATTGCGATCGTCAAAATTGGTCATCACTATTGGCAACATCATGTTCCCAAAAACATTTCGAACGCTCCTAAAAACATAACAGTTTTAACAAAAGCTCAAAATATTTTGAAGCCACTAATATGTACCTGTGTCCAATACTTCGGAGAAGCTCTCCAACTCATTATTGCTGCCAATAATGCAGCATTTTTTTTTAAGCTCTATTATATTTTTAAGATGCCATTCTTTCTTCTTTTTTATAGCTATGTAGCAAAACTGAATTTCTTCTATTATTGCGCATCATCATAAACTTTTTGGTTTTATTAATCTGCTGGTTAATAATTATTAGGTTTGATTTTTCCATTTCTGAATATTTTTTAACTCGTAAATTAATTTTTGTAAACACATCAAAAATGACGTCTTACACGTCAAACGAAATCACACTGCTTAGTGGAAACACTTTGAAATCATTTGTTTCAAATCTCGAGATTTCGAGCTAGTGGAAACATGATATAAGCAAAAAACAATTCAAATCACATTTCAGATTTCGCATATTAAGCTAAAAAAAATAAAGCTATCTCTTCGTGAGATGAAGTAACTTAAATCTAAAAAAAAATACATGACATCCCAAATTCTTATAAAATATTAATTCACTTTTTATTTTGCTCTCTTTCAGCATAGCGATTTTTCCTCCATTTCAATTTTTCTCTGGCCAACTTTAGATTTTCTTCCTCTAATTTGTATCGTTTTCGATTATATCGTTCCGTCTCTTTCATATGATTCTCAATATTTTGTAAGTTCTTACGAATTTCAGAATAAAAGTCTTTCTGAATGCCAACCTGATCCACCAAAAGTTCACCTGGCACTTATTAGACCTTTTCAATGAACTTTCATTATTGGCGCAAGCTGCAATTATATTTTCCCGACACTTCATCTGCTGTTTCATTTCTAAGCGCTTGTGCGGATGTTGGTGAAACTATATCAGGTAATGGTGCTGGTGTTAGCATTTGGCCAGCGGAAGAAGCACCTATGGAGACACCGTCAGGTTGAAGCAGTTCATTAAAGCGTATGGCGTTTGCTACGATTTCTTCCAACGGTGTAAGGCTTTTTGGTTGAACATTCCTCCGAAAGTAGCGTGCAACTCACGTTTGTTATATGCAATTTGTTTATTCACCTTTCCTTTTAAGTCGATCCAAACTATGATACAATAATAAGGTAGGGTAAGGAGATTCACCACACCGACCTCGAATGTCAAAACATTTAAAACACACACTTTAAATTGCCCCTGGTCTGTCAAAAAATTCTAACAGGGAGAAAGCAACTGTTAATTAGTGCCAAATTGTATTGGCTGCGTTTAGCAGGTACAACTTTTGTGCAATCGGTTAGTGTGTGTCTGCTGAACGAAAGAATATCAGTGTCTACTCACAACATGTAAAAATGTCTGTCTTTCGCCGCACTTTATATTTTTGATACATTTGCTCAACGTATTGAGTATTTCAAGTTAAAAATTTGGCTTTTTTAGAATAAGTGTGCTTTTATAACAAATGAAATAAATAACTCAAAATATAACGAGCACAAAACAATTTTTACCCTATTTGATCACTTTTAAAACAATTGTGTTCACAGAAATAAAAAAGGAACGTAAACTGAGACACAACGTGTTGTACCCATTATTCAATTATTATTAGGTTGTTCAGATATTTGACGTCAACTTACAAGAATAATAGCTTAAACACATTAACGACGACAACAACATTGCCGCATGACTCAATTATTATAAGGTTGTCCAGATATTTGACGTCTACTCACAAGAATGTATACTCTTATTTGAAGAGGAGAGCAAGAGCAATTTTGTAAAGACATAAAACTCACGCAGTTGCCGGAATATCATACTTTTTCATAGTACAAACCAATAAAGATACATTTGACTACTACTTTTTGAAATACTTGCTTGTGTTGAACCAAAATATTATGAGCTTTAAAAATGTTATGGTCACATTTTAGACGTAAAATAATATTCGTTCATACGATGGACATGACCCAGCCAGCGTAGTCGCTGCACAGCTATACGCCAAACTACGTCAATGTCATCGTAGAGCTCATACAGCTCGTGGTTCATTCGGATGCGATAGTCATCGCCGACTCGAACAGGACCGAAGATTTTGCGAAGAACTTTTCTCTCGAACACCCCCAGAGCGGCTGCGTCAGTTTGCGAAACTACCCATGCCTCAGCGCCATAAAGCAGCACAGGTAGAACGAGCGTCTTGTAGTAAACATCATATAGTCAGTTTATATGTAAAATTTATTGGAATTGATTTCAAATCTAATGTCAGGATTAAAATTTATGATGGAGGATAAGGATGCCACCTAAATTTTAACCACAGTATTGCCACCTAGTAAAATGTATTTTTAAGAGTTTTAAACATCATTTAACAGTGTTAGGGGATCGCTGACTTCGAATCTGATGTCAGAATTTTAAAATTCAAGATGGTGGATAGAGTTGCCACCTACATTTTTTTATTTATACGAATTGGGTGCTGGGGCGAACACTAGGTAAAAATGAGTCGCTGAATCCGAAAGCCAGAGTTTATACGTGATTCAAATTGAATGAAGAATATAGCATTTTTTGTACTCTTTTCGTGATATTTGATTGAATAGCTGCTCACACGTGATTTTTTGATTGAATGGCCGATGCCGACTAAAAGTGTTGTTGTAAGTACCAGAAAAGTGGATTATGCAACCCTGTGGATGATTGATGCAGGTCTTGAGTTGCATCAAAATTTTGATTGATGCGATGAAGTGTTGAAAGTTCATTTCCGCTCTCGCAGAGAGTTTATCTTTTTTTTCGCTGGGAAAACAACAACAAATTTTGAATGATCCTTCAATTTTAATGACGTGTAAGCAGTGCCAAACTGAACACAAATAGAGGGGTTCATCTGCCCCCCATTTTCCATATTTTTAAGGCGGGGATAAAACACGGGTTTGACTTACAATTTGACTTACAGTGGACAATTAAACACATGTTCTTCCCTTCTTAAAATGTGGCAAATGGGGGGGATGTTTCTTCACTCCTCTATTTGTGCGTCTCAGAGGTGCCGTGACATAACTCTAAGTGGCATAATCCCAATTTTCAATTTTGGGACTATGTCACACCTTATGTAATGACATAAACCCAAATTTTTTACTTGGGGTTATGTCACTATGGAGGGATTGACACATTCCTAAATAAAAAGAAGTCAAAATTCCAAATTTTTTTGGGATTATGTTACCCGTGCAAGAGTGACATAATCCCAAGTTCAATATTTTCGTGGCTTTTCAAGCAAGTCGTATTTGAAATCAACGTCAACTTTGTCTCTTTCTTCCTGAATCTACACAGTCAAACTATATGAAATTCCGTTGTCAATTTGAAATTTTCACATTTTTGAGTCTTTGCAACAACGAAGCAGTGTCTTTGTTTTTGTAAAATATTAATTGAATGCAATTAAAAGTGTTCAATATTCATACATCGCTTGAACGCGCAAAAATAGTAAATTTGTGTATATCGAGGGTGAAAACCAAATTTATTCATATAGTGATATGGAAAACTAAAAAAAACAATTACAAACGTTATCAATGCTATCAAAAGGGATGTAAAGCTTCTCTGGATATAGACCAGGTAACTAGAGCTTGCGTTATCGGAAAAAAAACCCATGATCTTGATCACAATCAAGAAGCGCAGGAAAAACTTTTCTAGTGATGTCGAACATAAAAAGCAAGTTGCACAACCAACTTTAGAAAGCAGTCGACTAAAGAATATATTTAATACATCAAGGCAAATACAATGCCGCCTGTTCCACAAAATCCACACGATTTTATTGGTATCTTTACAAATCGGGACAACATAAAAGAATTTGGAATGTGTAAGAGTAATGATGCAAAGCATTATTATCAAACCACTGTTATTGAAGCTGACTTTGCCTACACTATTTTCTTGTCAACGCCTATAAGTGATCTAATATTACAACACATAAATAATCATTACTTACTGGACGCCATGTTTGCTGAAGTTCCACGATGCGGATACAAACTGCTTATTATATACATCGGGCACGAAAATCATGTAAGTTATTGTTTTATATTAAAATCACGTAAGTTATTGTTTTATATTAAAAAAAAAGGGCCGCAGGCGCTTCATTATAACAGTACGTTCAAAAAGTCCAGAGGATGACACATAGATGGCGTACTAGATTTTTTTTACTACTAGATTTTTTTATTTTTTTTTTACTAGATTTTTTCCATGATTTTTATTTAGTACCAACCTTCAAACGATACGTATAAAAATTTGGCAACAATCTAACAAATGATTCGTGAGTTGTAATATTTTGTGTGCAACTATAGTTATTAAAAAAAAATGGAAATAGTGAATTGCGAGTTTTGAAAAAGCATTGCTTTTTGATGAAAAAAATAGTGGAAACCAAACAATGGCTTGATAAACATTACCCGGACTCTGCTCCATCGAGACAAATGGTAGAAAAGTGGATTGATGAATTTAAACGTGGCCGTACTAGCACAAATGATGCAGAGCGCAGTGGACGCCCAAATCAGACTGTTATTCCACAAAACATCAAAAAAATCCACAAATTGGTTATGATTGATCGCAAATTGAAGGTGCACGAGCTGCTGACGTTGTAAAGATATTAGATGGTAGTGTTTTTACCATTTTACACAAACATTTAGGTATGCGAAAGCTCTGTGCAAAGTGGGTGCTGCGTGAGCTCACAGTCGACCAAAAACAACAACGAATTGCTGATTCAGAGGAGTGTTTGGCGCTGTTAATCCGCAATAAAATCGAATTCTATCGTCGAAATGTGACAATGGATGAAACATGTCTTCACTATTACACACCAGAATCCAAAAGACAGTCAGCTGAGTGGACAGTAGTTGACGAACCGAATCCAAAGCGAACAAAGACCAAACAGTCGGCTTGTAAGGTGATGGCGTCTGTATTTTGGGATGCGAAAGGAATAATATTCATCGACTATGTCCAAAAAGGAACCACCATTAACAGCGACTATTACTGTGCACTTTTTGATCGATTGAAGTCTGAAATCGCGAAGAAACGGCCACATTTGCAAAAAAAAAAGTGTTTCACCAAGACTATGCACCGTGTCACAAATCGATGAACACGATGGCAAACTTGAATGAATTGGGCTTCGAATTGCTTACCCACCCACCGTATTCTCCAGATTTAGCCCCCGGCGACTTTTTCCTGTTTTCAGATTTCAAGAAAATGCAGTAAAATTGCTTGTATGAAATTCAAGTCCAATGATGAAGTAATCGCTGAAACTGAGGCCTATTTTGACGAGAAAGAGAAATCGTTGTATCGCTCTCGAAGGCAACTATGTTGAATAATATAATCGAATTTTATCAAAATTTTGTTTTTTTCTTACTTATCCTACGAACTTATTGAATGACCCTGTTATATTTAAGTATTAAAATAAAAAAAAAGGGCGTAAACATTTCCACTTTTAAGTATTTCCTGTAATACATGTGTTAATGACAAAGGAAACTCAAAAAGCGTATAAATATTTATTTAGCTTCATTAACAATAATTTAACAGATTTACAACCAGCAAGTTTTATGTCCGATTACGAGCTTGGACTACGAAATGCTATTAAGAAAGTCTTCCCCAATACCAAGCTAAAGGGCTGATGGTTTCATTTCAAACAAGCGGTTAAAAGACGAGCAATGAAATTCGAAGAGATAAGCAAAACTCTAACTAAAAATAATGATGCCAAGCGTCTTCTCAATAAACTTATGTCCCTGCCGCTTCTTGATCTGAATAATATTTTGGTGGGATTTAATTTATGCAAATAAGAAGCATTAAAAAACGAAGCTTTTCAGACTGCCCATGGCATCATTTTTGACAGAATGCTGGAATATTATGAAGGGCAGTGGCTTCAAAAAGTAAATATTTATAAAACTAAAAGTACAATTACATATAACAAAAGTGACATAACTCTATTTTACTTAGATAAGTCCTCGGCAGTTGTCATTGTTTGGAGAGAATGTGCGTACAACCAGTGCCCTAGAAGCCCATAATAGCTATTTGACGACCCAAATGTCCAAACGTGGCAGTGTTTGGGACTTTCTCAAATTTATAAGAGAAGATGAACTGAAAATAAACACAGAGCTGAGTCAAGCACTGGACGGAGCTTTCGACGTGTTTGAGAGACCGAAAAAGAAATTTAAGAATAATAGTCATCTAATAAATATGCTATGGCAAAAGTTGACCAAAAAATTTATGTTTACATGTTTTTACAATCCATAACGAATAAGAGTAATAATCTTATTGAAGAAAAGTTTGAATTTCTGCTAAACATAGAGGAAGAAGATGAAGATAATGAAAACGTAACATTTTCTAGCGATATTCTTTGCGAAGTATGCTTTATAAATAAAAAAGATATGATTTTAAAACCATGTAGACATGGGAAAATATGCAGCCGGTGCTTTGAGGAAGTTGCCGATAAACATAGATAACGATATTCTGACCTTATGTCCTTTTTGCAGGCAAGTTGTTGCAACGACAGAACAATTTTTTATTTACTTTTTTTAAATTGTTTTCCTTGATTTTTTTTTCGCCTTCCATAAGGGTATTGTAAGCAGAAGAATGTGCTTCTGCAATAAATCCGCAAATCTTCGTTGATTTTAAACACCGATTAATTGATTGTAGATAATAAGATTTTATTGACTTCAATATTCGGATGTTTAAAATCAGCGAAAATTTGCGGATTTATTGCAGAAGCACGTTCTTCTGCTTACTTTATTAAAATTCTTTTTTGGTGTAGAAAAGTAGACAAATAAATTTAATTTTATTAACTTAAGAAATTCAAAATTAGACTTTACTTTACGATGACCAAATTGCAATAGCCAACCTTCAAATGTTCTTTTGTCTCTTAACTGCATGGCATCGCCTCATTATTTTAAGTACATATTTATTTCTGTAACTGTATGAACAGTTTTCTAAGATAAATTTTAAGATACATAATACAACAAAATATATGAAAGCAGTGGCGGTAACAGGTATCCTTCGATTTTCTTTTTTTTTATGTAATTTCTTATAACATGTAATTATCTAATTTTATATTATTTTTTAATTATTTAGACATTATTTCTCTAAATTTTTCCTTTTTTTAAGCTCAAAAGTGACTTTATCCCAATTTGGGTTATGGCACTTTATAAGAAGTGACACAACCCCAAGTAAAAAAATTGGGTTCTTGTCACTGTTTGTCACCAAAATTAAAAATTGGGATTATACCACTTGCGGTTATGTCAGGGTACCGTCTCAGAAATGCTTCCCCCTTAGAAACCCCCAAAAAACGGTTAGTTTTTACCAATTTTCCGTCCCCTTCGAGATAAGGCACTTTTCCTATTTTTTCGAGGATTTTTCGATATCTTTCGATTTTATGTTGTTCTATATCTCGAAGGGGAAGCAAAATAGGTAAAAATTAACCATTTTTAGGGCTTACTATGGGGAGAGGCATTTTTGAGACACACAAATAGAGGAGACTATTTTACCTCCATTTTCCACATTTTTAGGGGGACGTCGAAACACGTGTTTAACTGTCCACTGCAAGTCAAAAACGTGTTTCGGCCCGTCATTAAAAATATGGCGAATGGGCGACAGATAGACCCCCTATTTGTGTATCTCAAAAATGCTTTCTCCATGGTAACCCCTAAAAAATGGTTATTTTTTATTTGTTTTGCTACCTCTTCAAGATATGGAATAACATAAACTCGAAAGATATCGAAAAAGCCTCGAACAATCTTCGAAAAATTAGAAAAAAATGCCATATCTCGAAGGGGAAGCAAAATAGGTAAAATCGAACCATTTTTTGGAGCTTTCTAAGGGGGGAAGCATTTCTGAAACGCACAAATAGAGGGGTCTTTCATTCCCCCATTTGCCACATTTTTAGGGGGAAAACATGTTTTTAACTGTACTCTGTAAGTCAATTGTAAGACAAACACGTGTTTCTTTCCCCCTTAAAAATATGGAAAATTGGGGGATGATAGACTCCTCTATTTGTGTTCGGATTCAGCGACCCATTTTTACATAGTGTTCGCCCCAGCACCGAATTCGTATAAATAAAAAAACTTAGGTGGCAACTCTATCCACAATCTTGAAGTTTAAAATTCTGACATCAGATTCAAAGTCAGCGGCCCCTAGCAATGTTAAATGATGTTTATAACTCTTAAAAATACATTTTACTAGGTGGCAATACTGTGCATAAGATTAAGGTGGAAGCCTTATCCTCCATCTTAAATTTTAAACCTGTGCCATTAGATTTGAAATCAAATCGGTTGTCAGAATTGCAAAATGAACCCACCATTTTGAATTTTGACATCAATTCCGAAATCAGATACCCACTAAAACTGCCAACCACGGAGTCCACAGAAATTCACATCCAAATAAAAATTTAATAATTCTAAACTACCTCGAAATAGCTCGAAACTACCCGGACTTTTTGCGAGTATCGAGCACCCGGGTACCCGAACAAAGCTCAAAAGAAATCGAGTGCCCTACTTAAAATGTGTCACTGCAATGTCGAGTTCGACAACGGTGATAGCATTCGGCTGCTGTCAAGCATTTAAGAGTCGACCTCGACAACGGTGATAACCTACCAAAATAAGCACCCCTATCACCGTTGTCAAGCACCGACCTAAGTGACTGTCGACTTTCCTGCCGAGTCGACTTGAGACAGCGATGACCGAACAACGTCGACTCGACGATTTTTGTAATAGATTAATTTTTCGGCAAAGAAAATTTTGTAGTGGATTGCTATGGTTAAAAATACTATTGTGAACTTAAAAGAGAAAGAAGACGTTTGACGTGACACTTTGAATTTATTTGTCATATAAATATTATTAAATGCAATGAAAAAAAACGGATAGTATTGCTATATTTTTTGATGAAGGTAGAAAGCGCTTCTGCCCAGAATTTACCGCGGTTTAGACAACATTTAAGAAACCGTTAAAACGTGTTGGAATTGGCAGATACCGAGTAAGTCGATGTGCATATGCAACTAGTGCTTGCAATTTTTCAATTATGTATTTTTTCAATTATAGCTTTATCAAAAACTTCCGCTAAACAAAGGAAGCATTCAAATATGTGGTATCCGATATAAGGAACAAATAAAAACCGCGCTCTCAAACGTACTCTCTATGAGCAGAATTGAAGGTGGAGGCAAGTTTGCGATTCCTGGCTGAAGGCAGCTACTAGCGTGGAGTAGGAAACGCTTTTAATTAAGGTATCGCGCAATCAACCTTGGAGTGTTGGAGGAGGTGCTCGACTGCCTGCAAGCTGAAATGGATTAGTATGACAAAAGCAACACTTTTATGACCAAAATGGTTTTACTGGCGTCAATGGGTGTGTGGATGGCACGCACATTAGAATATTAACGCCAAAAAGGATCAGTAGCACATTTATTATAATAGGAACGAATTCTAGTGTCAACGCAACGATTGTAAGAAGTAATTTTAGTTTTTTTAAGTGGATGTACCATACACTTTCAATGAGAGCCATACATCAAAATTAATATACATATATTTTCAAGAGATAGCCCAGAATATTGTATAGCATTGCAATGAATTGAAAATTTTTATTCGGACCCACATAGGTCATGATTCTCCCGAATTTTAAACAAAAGTTTAGTTATATTTGAGCCATTTTTCGCACTTACAGGTATAACTAAATTCGAAATACGACGTTCTAATTCGAAAACATTGGAGCTGGCTCCCCTGACGTCAATTTTATTGGCAACAACTATTTTTGGTCTTTTTAATAGATCAGGATTATACAGAGTTATTTCATCTATTAACAAGTTGTATTGGATCCATGGAGCTTCTATGGAAGCATCAAGTATAAACAGAAGCAACGAACAGCGCTCGACATGTTGAAGTATGTGAATACCAAGACCTTTATTTTTGCTAGATCCTTCTATTAAACCAGGCATATCAGCAACTGCCAACTTCTCATGATCATCATATGTTACAATGCCAATATGAGGACGCAATGTTGTAAAAATATAGGAAGCAATTTTGGGCTTGGCTCTGGAAATTGCCCTAAGAAGAGTGCTCTTTCCTACATTTGGACATCCTATTAAGCCAATATCAGCAATACATCGAAGTTCTAGTGAATAAGTAATGGCTTCACCTGAAGAGCCATATTCACACACTTTTGGAGTGTTCTCTTTTGAGTTAGCAAAAAAGCGATTTCCCTTGCCCCCGCCTCCACCTCTTGCAGCAATAAATAGGAAGTTTTCAACCTTAAGATCACCAACAATTTTACCATTTAAATCACGTATAAGTGTTCCAATTGGAACTCTGATAAGCATATTAGGTGCATTTTTACCATGACAACCTTTTGGATCTCCTTTTTCTCCATCAAATGCTTTTATTGATGACGCTAAGTTGTTTAAACTAACTACTTCTGATGAAGACTGAAAAATTATATGACCGCCGTTGCCACCATCACCACCATCAGGTCCAGCAAATTCGTTGCACCATAATTGAAGAAACGATATACATCCATCGCCGCCTTTACCACCGACAACTCGAACAAATTTGGAATCTAAAAAATGAGACTAACAAGGATATGTTAGCTTCCATATTAATGTAATAGCTTAATGCAAACCTTGTTCACAAATATGCCTGTTTTGGATTGAAGAGGTTTGCCTTGCAAGGACTGTGGTAATGATTTTCTTACAGAATATTTTCTTGGCATTAACAAGCAAATACTTTTCTTGATGAACTTTTGCAAAGGCATTGTAAAATCAAAACATCACACCTTAAAAAATTGGGGCTGTAATGTCGATAGGAGCTTTCAGACGAACGTACATGTCAGCGGACATGGCAATATCCGACGACATGTACGATCAATTGAAAGCAAATAAGACGATCGGACTATAGTCTTTAAGCGGGGTACACATTATTGACCATGAGTGACACTCATGCTCAAATTCTCTCTTTTTACGCAGGTTCGCGTGTATGGCCACTCTTTTTCGTCATTCAACAGTCAACCACAAAAATTTTTGTGGTTGAGTGACAGTCAGCGTAAATATTTGTTTTTGACTGCTAGTCTGTATTGAAAAGTATCAGTCAAGCGTAATTTTCGTAGTGTTTAATGGAAGCAGAACCGCGATTTTTAAAATAATTTATATGTTTATTGCAGTGTTAAAATGGAAACAGAGTCGGAATTTTTAAAAGAATTTATATGTTGCTACGAAATACAACGTTGCCTCTGGGACATAACAAGCCCAGAGTATATGATACGTGAGGTGAAAATGAAAGCGTACGAGGAACTTTTAAAAATAATGAAAAAATATAAACCAAAGTGTTCATATGACGACGTTAAGAAAAAAATAAACACAATAAGGTCGTCCTATCGACGAGAGTTAAAAAAAATAAAACAATCCCAGTCTTCTGGAGCCGGCATTGACAATATTTATCAACCAAAAATATGGTGGTTCGATGCATGCAAATTCTTGCAAAGATATGAAAAGCCTACTGAAAGCATAACAACAATGTCAGAAGAAGACGCAGTGAGTATTGTTTATATCAATTTGTTTTTATTGTGCACATACGAACATTTTTAGTTGTTTTTATTTACCATATTCTGTTGCCATGGAACTTGGCCTTTATTATTAAAATAATGACAAAATGCTTCGCGTACATTTTTCGTTTCTTGATAAGATGCATTTCCTTTGGTGGCTTGCAAGGGTACCAGTTGCGAGTTGTCAAAGTCCGTACCACGCACTACATCACCAGTTGCTACATTTTCATATAGCATCACGGAGCGCGAGGCATATTCCTTATTATTGTGCTTGATTAAAAAATTGTGTAGATAGCAGCAAGTTAATGTGACAATTGCTGCTTTATTTGGTTCCAAGAACATTGGTTGTTGAAAAACTCCAAAACGCGTAGAAAGTATGCCAAAAGCATTCTCCACCACTCGCCTTGCACGGCTAAGCCTATAATTGAAAATTTTTTGATCTTCTGTTAAGTTTTTGGAAGAATATGGCTTCATCAAATTCCGAGACAAAGGAAACGCGTCATCTGATATGAAGACATATGGACTTTCACCAGTTTCTCCTGGAAGTGGCTGCGGACCCGGCAAATTAAGCTCGCCATTAAGAAAGCGTTGCCAAAATTTTGTGTAAAATATTACACCTCCATCTGAAACTCGCCCATTTGCGCCAACATCCACTATGATAAATTCGTAGTTGGCATTAACCACAGCCATTAAAACAATGCTAAAAAAATTCTTACAATTATAATACATCGATCCCGTATTGGCTGGTTTGCGTATAGCGATATGTTTGCCATCAATTGCTCCCAAGCAGTGGAAGAAGTTCCATTTCTTTCCAAAATTCAATGCAACATTTCTCCATTCGGCTTCAGATTCCGGCATCTAAAAAATAATTTTTGTTTTTATACTTGAAATATTTGATGCTTTTTATTAAAGAAAATATTTGTTTTTTATTTTAATTTCAGCTCCATGATACAAGCTCTTGCAACGAAGCCAATAACAACAGCATATATGAACCACCAAATAAAGGTAAAAAAAATAATAAACATAAAGATGTGATGGACATGGCAATTTCATACTTGCAAAAGGAAAGCGATAACTTTGAGCATCTGGCACTGGCGTGGTCTGCTAAGCTACGAAATATGCAATCAACACAAAGCAAACTGGCGGAAAGGCTCATTAGCGAAATTCTTTTCCAAGGTGATATGGAAATGCTGACATTGGACACCACTATTGAAAGGAGAACACCAACATCGAACGTCACAAATAGCTCTTATTCACGTAGCTCAACACCGCACGCAAATTCAGCTGATAGACCGTTTCGAAGCATCAGCCAATCATCAACAACTTCGTATACCAACACATATAGTGACCCATCCATACTTAATGTAGCAAGTAACTGCTATTCACGTAGCTCAACACCGCACGAAAATTCAGCAGACAGACAGTTTCGGAGCATCAGCCAACTATCAACAAATTCGCATACCAATAGTGCGCCATCCGCACCACAACATGAGTTGTCACCGATTCCAACAGAAACGTTTCTTGTATCATCACAGGATGAACAAATTGAAGAAGCAAACCAATACGAAAGCAATGTGTATACAAATATAAGAGATTTTATTTATACTTTTAAAGAATAAAATTTATTTCGGTTTTCCAATGACGTTGTATCGACTTAATGTTTATTTGGTAATGTCACATTGTTGTTGTTTTGTATATGAAATATAAATACAACATAAAACTTGAAGTAATGTATTTGTACTTAAATTTGATTTATTATTTTTCATATTAAATTATATTGAAAACTAACCTTAACAAAATCTTTTAACGCTTTATTTAATGCTTTGCAAGTCTCCAAAATAATTTCACCCACAGTGCTTCTTCCCATTAAACAACTGTAGCTCAAATCTCGAAAACGTCGACCAGTTGCCAAGAAACGTAGTGTCACAGCTAATCGCTCGTCCACAGATATGGCTTCTCTCATTATTGTATCCTTTTTTTTTATGCGTGCAGTTACGAGCTTAATCAAATAATCATAATTTTCACTTGACATTCTGAAATTATTTTTAAAGTCCATGGGCTCAGAGTCCCTTATTTCTTTTAAAATATTCACATGTGAATATCTTTTCCTGGTAGCAATCCATTGCTTTACCCATTTGCTTCTTTTTGTTTGTTTATTTTCTTTTTCAGCTAGCGCGATAACTAACAATGCGCATCCGATTTTTTTATTTTCCATTTTATTTTATTTTTTTTTGATTTGAAGTTACTCGGCTACATCAAAGTTGAAGTGGAGCTGTTGGCAAATTCCAAGAATTATATTGCCATCACCAATTGATGTAATTAAATAAAAATTACGAAACGACGAAATAAAAGTTGATAGATGATTTTAACTACAAAAATTTCACAACTTGAATGACGGTTTGAGCTTGAGCATGAATGATAATTCGGTCACTACGAACTGTCACTCAAAGAGTGACAGTCAGCTGACTGACATTCATGATCGATAATGTGTACCCCGCTTTAGGCGATTTTCTTTTGTACATCAGACCAAGGTTGATTTATAAGGTTGTCGCAAGGCTGATCAAACTCTCTTCTCAATACTCATAATTGTCAAAACCAGCCAATTTTGCGAATGAGTACAATAAATAGGAAAGTAAGAAAAACGGATGATAATAGAGAGCACTTGCAGATTTTCTATGAGCTGTCAACTTCGATTTGACAATTATGGGTACTCGCTCTCTCCCTTGCGACAACTTTATAAATCAACCTTGCATCAGACCACAGAACTGAGTAGATACTGATCAACCGACCATAACCTGAGCTGACAACATCAGACCAAACAAATATTGGTCTGATTTGGTAATGAAACATTTTGTGTGAAAGCTTGTCTCTGCTGTCAATTTCATTAACATTCACTAAACTTTATAAAAATACTACCTTCTGGAGTGGTGCCCGTCATATCTTGCTTCTTTTATTTCGATTTTTTTATTTTTTGATTTTAAACAACCACCGATTGCTTTGTGCTCAGCTAAAATTTTCTGAGCTCGTCAACAGCATCTGACCAACACTCAGGCTGAAGCCTGACATGAAAAGAAACGCATATATTGAACACAGCTGCGTCAGAGGTACAAAAGAAACGCAGATCTGTTTTTGACAGATGTTGCTCAGCTCGGATATACAAAAGAGGGGATATCAGTGTTTTTTTTTCATTACTATTGGTGCATTTATTTCGGGTTTTCCTCGATTTCGTACAGGAAGCAACACTGATAGCTTGTTAACAATTAAAAGCAATTGAATCAAATGTGAAAACTTTCAAATAAGAGTGAAAAATGTACAATTAAAGTAATAGAAAGAAAATAGAAAATGGGAAGCGGTTATCACCTTTGCATACGGCGACATTTTGTGTATACACTTTTGAAAACAAGCGAGACTACAATAGTAGCGAGAGCCTTCGCATACGATGAAATTTTTTTAAAGAACTTTCACTTGCATGCGATGTTTTTCGAATCATTCGAACAGTACTCGTATTCTTTCGCACTTTCACTGTAACTGGCCTGTGTAACCACCCTGTTAAGACGAGCGGACATGGGCACGCCCACCGACATGTTCGATCATACGAAGGCAAATGAGACTGTCGGACTGACAAGTCGGATGAAAATCAATAAGTGTTGATTTTCTGCACGTCCGTCCGACATGTCGTTTATGTGAAAACATGTCGGTCCCACTTGGTGCATTTTTAATTTTATGAAAATCGTCAGCAAGTGAACAACAGTAGCTCGTTCCTGTAACAAAATCGGTAAGTTACAGATTTGTGTGACGTCATGCGCTATCGATCCCAGTTAACGATGTCGTGACAACTAATAGGTCTGTTTCCGTACACATTTTCGAGTAAAAGTCCAATAAAGTTGAATATGAGAAAGTAAAATTAAATTTTAGAAGTGTTAAAAATACGCAAACGACTTCTAGCCAGTTTGAAGCTCGAAAACGGCTGATTGCCTATCAAAAGTAAACACCGCCAATTTTAACTTTATATTTTATATTTACTTATATGTTTTTATATATATTGATATTTAACAATTTGTAAATTTATTTTTTATTGCACGACATAAGCAAACAACAAACGACTAATTGGGATTTGCTAGTTCTTCTTGATTCTTATTCTTATTGTTGCTTGTTTTTATGTAGCTGGAACAAATTTCTTCTAGCACACTTCGAGTAACTTTCGAGCTCGAGAGAACGATTTGATGCTTGTTCTTCTAGCTAGCAAAAGTACGGAAACATGTTCAATCACATTGCAAGTTACTACAATCGAGTACGAAAACAGACATAATGTTTTGTACGTTTACAGGCATGCTACACAGGCTAGTATACTGGCCCTGTAGTTCGAAAAACTCAATACATTTGGGAAATTAAACTATGCGCGTTAAATTAATTAAATTGATTCCTTTTTATTTGTATAAAAACTTATATTGGACTTTAATTTTAACTTTTAAGTGAAATATAACGTGGTTTGACGACCGACTTATTTTAGCTCTAATTTCCAACTGTTCTTTTTAAATCAAAAAATGATGGACGCTTCTTTTTAGTTTTTCGTTCGTTCATCTGTTCGTATTTTCCAGTGTTGCCACACGTGTCGACTCTTACTCTTTCTTAACCCTTCCTAATCCCCAATCCCACAATCGGCCGTCCTGACATGTTATTCGACCCTGAATAAGTAGTACCATGGTATCATGAACTCGGCTACTGTCGTGGTTTTATTCGGTCCTTCTTGGTTCCCAACTTTTTCCACCTCATATCTTCCATGATTTAACTTGGCTGTTATTTTATATGGTCCAAGATATTTCGGCCTCAATTTCATTGCTGTTCCAAACTGTTTTTTTTATGGCTACCAAATCCTGAATTTTGTATTCGGTCTCCTCTTTCCTAGTCTTGTTAAAAGTCTTGCGGTTTTCACTCTGTATTTGTCTAATATTATCTTGAGCATTTTCTCTAGTTACCTCCTGCTCGGTATTTAATTCGTCTATTTCTAAGTCATCAAAAATGTTTTGTAAGTCCGGGAAATCTGGTATTCTCATTTCTAACCCTGTCAGGATTTTAAAAGGTGTTGTTTTCGTGCTTCGTGTTGCCGTGTTATTCAAAATCTGTTGCACCTTTGGTACGTGATTGTACCACTGGGTAGGGTTTTCATGACACTTCTTTGAAAGCATTGGAACGACTGTTTTGTGGACGCGTTCCACCTGCCCATTCCCGCGCGGTACTCCTGTGGCGATCAGTAAGTGTTGGATGTTTTCGCTGTCGCAATACTCTTTGAAAGCATTTGAAGTAAACGCAGCCCCTCTATCTGAAACAATTCGTTTTGGGTTCCCAAAAATTGCCGCTTGTTTTGACAATCTATCGATAACTTCTTCGACTCCGGTAGATTTTGTAGGATATAACCACACAAATTTAGAAAACCCATCTACTACTACAAAAATGTGGTTATATTTTTTCCGCGTTTCTGTTAACGGACCAACGTGATCTACGTGATAAGTACCTAACGGCTCGCAGGCCTTGTCGATTGGCGTCAACAAACCCTCCTTTTTCCCTCTTTTTGCGTCTACAATAATGCATTCGATGCAACTCTTTATCAATTTACCCACTTTTGCGGTCAAATTTGGGATATAATAATTTTTTTCTTACAATTCTTGAGTCTTTTTTGACGCAAAGTGTCCTTAATTGTGATCTCATTTTCCATTGTCGCCGGTACTACTAACAACTCCCTGACGGGATCGTTGTACACCAACCCATTTTTTAAATAGTAATTTTCATAACTGCTTGTCTCTAAAATTTTCTTTATGGCTCTTATCCACTCATCTTCAGCTTGCGCCTCCCTAAGTTTAAAACTGAGCGAATCTTCGATTAAAAGACAATACGCGCGACTTAAGGCATCCACGTGTCTCATGCGAGAACCTGACCGATGCTCTACAACAAAATTGTACTCTTGCAGATATATGGCCCACCTCATAATTCTGTCGGTTACGTCTTGTTTTTTAACTGTCATTGCAAAAGCGTTACAGTCGCTAACGATTTTAAATTTGATGTCTTTCAAGTATATACGCCACTTTTTTACAAATACACTCACACTGGATTCACTTTCACGGCACTTTCATCGCTACTAGCAACGAAATTTCAGAGCCAGTGGATTTTGACAGCAGCGGCTAGTGTATGTCAAAAAGGGGGATATCAGTGTTGTTTTTAATTACTTTTGGTGGATTAATTTCGGGTTTTCCCTCGAATCGTACTTTATTTCGGGTTTTCCTCGATTTCGTACAGGAAGCAACACTGATAACTTGTTTACATTTACAAAGCAAATGAAACAAATGCGAAAAGTTGCAAATAAAAGTGAATAAAAGTGAAAAATATACAATTTTATTACAATACATATACAAAAAAATATACAATGAAAGAAAATTAACTCAAAAACAAATCATTAAATTAAATTGATTCAATAGCAGCGAGAACCTTCGCATACGATGAAATTTTTTTAATGAACTTTCACTAGCCTGTGTAGCACCTCTTGCATGAAAGCATGAAAGTTCGAAATTCTTCGAATCATTCGAACAGTATTCTTTCGCACTTTCACTGTCACTCGCCTGTGTAGCCGGCCTGTTACATCGGTAAAAATTCGGACCGCGATGAAAAAGAACACAAATCGAGAAAAAACGCTGAGAAATTGAGTCAAATGACAAGCAGCTGTTTAAGGGTATTTATTTTATTTTATGTGCGCTATAGTTTTATAATAAATAGGTAAACAAAAGTGTTTTAGTGAACAGTGAAGTGAGTTAGAAGTATTAGGAAATCAATTATTTAATGGAATATTGTTTCAGTAACATTCAAATTCATTAAAAAATTTACCCTTTCCGACGTGCTGGTGCTGCTTCATTAAGTCCAACAGCCTATGTCGCTGCAGTTTCGAAACTCGTCCGGATTTAATTTGCTCTTCAAATAAATTTTATTAGTTACATAGTGTGCATCGAAATGTATGGACTTAAGCTAACACCCAATTCCATCCCTAAATAATGAAATAGGACGGAAAGACAATGCAGAAAATATTTGTTTTTTTTTTTAATGAAATCCTGGTTCCCTAAATAGCGGGTTTCTATGAAAATCGTGTCTTTTTGTACTGGAGCCCATCTAACGGTAATTTTTTTATAAAAAAATACTATAGATATCGATTTACTATTAAAAACAACTTATGCTTGCAAATTTTCAGAGATCGGACTACGTTCAAGAGTGTCAGCATAGAAACAAAAAACCACTATTTAACCTATATTCAACTAATTTTGTACTGGAGCCCATCTTACAGTACAGTTTTTTACAAAAACCACCACAGATATTGATTAATCATTATAAACAACTTATTCATGCAAATTTTCAGAGAGATCGGACTACGTACAAGAGTGTCAGCATAGAAACAAAACACCATTATTTAACCTATATTCAACTAATTTTGTACTGGAGCCCATCTTACAGTACAGTGTTTTACAAAAACCACCACAGATATTGATTAACCATTAAAAACAACTTATTCATGCAGATTTTCAGAGAGATCGAACTACGTTCAGAAGTTTCAGCATAGAAATAAAAAAACCATTATTTACCATATTTTCGATTACGTTGGTACTGGAGCACATGTTAAGGTACACTTTTTTACAAAAAACCCCATAGATCTCAATTAAGCACTTAAAATAACTTATGCATGCAAATTTTCCAAGGGATCAAACACGTACAGTGGTGTCAGCATAACAATTAAAAAACCATTATTTGCCATATTTTCGACTACTTTTGTACTGGAGGCCATCTTAAGGTACCCTTTTTTGCAAAAAACCCCATAGATCTCAATTAACCACTTAAAATAACTTATGCATGCAAATTTTCCAAGAGATCAACACGTACAGTGGTGGCAGGTGGAACATTTTTCTTTTAATGAGTGTTCAGTTTAGCTTAAGTTCTTGATCTGCCTGTTATAAAATTTCACAAGTACCTGATCTGTCTATGTTCGAAGCAGCATAAATTATTGTTTCCTTTTGCAAAAAAAAAATATGGAAGAACATTTTTAGAGATTTCAAGCAAGGCAGTTTTTTTGGTTTTCCGATTTCTTGACAACTTTTGCACTAAAGCTACCTTAACTTAGCATAAACATTACAAGTTGATTATGTAACTATTGCCTTGAAAAGTCGTAAGTCGTAAGTCATGTGTAAACATTATATTATTTATTTCAAAATCAATTAATTTAACAAAGGAGCTGTCATATTAGGATATACTTTTTAAATTCAATTTAACAAAAATCTTTTTTGAGTCATATTTGGGACGCTTTGATCGTTACCCCAGAGTTGAAAACATATTTCCTTCTCGACGTGCCTCCGAAGCAGCCACGGTTGATGATTCTGTGGCGATTTTGACATGTCTTTCCGTGTCTTGAATATGACAAGGTGTTTCAATTATTTCGTTGTCCAAGGTGGCATTACCACTCTTTGGAAGTTTTTCGATGCTTTCGTATTCTACGGGTGTTTGGTGGTTCGGTATAGCACAAATTCCAATCAATCATGCTGTAATAGTTTTCGCAATCGAACCTGATGTTTGGAAGACGATAAGTGTGAATTTGTCCGAATTTTTCTTCGGACTTCTCACGTGCTTGCAAAATTGTTGTGTAGCCCATAGATCGTATATTACCATCGTAATCAAAAATCATATCCAGCAACAAATTTTCTGGGTGCAAAAAGTAGCAATTGTATTTACAAACATTGTCAACAATTTTCACAATCTTTGAAGGCAAATATCTTGAATTTCTTAAGAAATTCAAAATCTTTGAAGGCAAATATCTTGAATTTCTTAAGAAATTAAAAAAGTGGACGCTGCCGCGCGTGACTGAATACTGATATTTAATGTTGAAATACATTGGAACATACACCCGAATAATGCATGTTGCCAATTCCTGTAAGTCTTGCGTTGGTTATGCTTGTGACACGAAATAGCCCAAAACTCTACTGGCTTTTGTGAGCCAACGAGCGTGATGGATGCGTCCCGGTTTTTTTTTTAGCTAAATTAGTCGAACAATTGCCTGTCGCTACTGCAGTTGCTATATCAAAAAAATATTTTTTCATCGGTTCTTTCGACAGTAATTCCGATATTTGGTGGCATACTTCCCTCAACAAATGGAATCGCTTTAAAATTTGCAATCTAAAGAAATAAATAGAAATAAAAAAGTATCTAACTTAGCATATGAGAAATAATTTAAAAAAGGTTTTATGCCCTACTTTGTGTAGACAGAATAACTATTTAGTACGCACCGTATTTTCTACGTTTATATTGCTTTGGATATCTTGCCGGTTATTGTAGCTGGTCCAGTTGTAAACGAAGAATCAATTTTTCCAAATAAATGGCGAAATGGCAATTCATTAAAATGTAGCATGCAAATGAACCAATGTAACGATCTATCCAGATCAACCTCCAAACAGCGTATAATTCTATTGTTGATGCCGGTGTTTTTCACTTCGCCATCAGAACAAACACCAATTAAGTCCTATATATTGTCATCCTTTGTTTTGAAAAAGTTCAAAACAATTTCGGCAGTGGATGGTGCTGTCGAATTAATGCAAATCGGGGCAGTACCGAAGAATTTTGAATATGGCTGGTTTAGAATGGTAAAATGGGTTTCGTCGATTATTTCCGGATGGAGCGTTCCATTATCCGTTTTCTCCAGGGTAAGGGTTTGAATCTTCTTTCGTCGAATGCAAAAACTTTAATATTAGAACTACAAATGTTTTCCTGCATTACTTTTTCTTTGTTTGCCTCTCTTTCGCGTACAACTTTATTTTTATCGATAATTATAGGCTTTCCAGTTCTTTCGACTTTTACTTTAAAATTGGGCATCATTGACAAATCCTTTATAAGCGATGATGCTAAAGCAGAAGCTACTCTATGAGAAATTTTGTATCGATCACATTCTAATGCAAAGTTTAGCAAACACCTTGCCGGAAGCAGGCGCTGTTTATGAGCCTGTTGTGGGGTACTAAACGCGCTTGGGCTTGGAAAGTAATCGCTTTCACTGGTCAGCCCAAAATTGTCTCTTAAAGTGTAAGCCTCCAAGTTTGCTGATATTAGTCCCTCCATACGCGTTGAAATTAACATTCGACGCTCGCCACGTTGGTCAAAAATGAAATCGATTTGCTTTTCTGGAATTTGGTATTAAACGCTGCACAAACACTCATTTCTGGCACATTTGCAATGAGCAATGTCAAATAATTCATCATTGAGACTATTTATTAAATGTGGAATATTCGCACGAGTTTTATGCTTTATTCAATCCTGATAAGTCGCAACGACTTTGTTGGCTTTTTTATGATTCCATTCGATTATATAATTGGTATTATAGTTTTTTTTTATATATCGATAATTTCATATGAGACGATGATAAGAATAAAATAAAATATTAAATATTTCACTATTCACGCCCAGAATAAAAATATCTTCTTTACAGAGAACAGATTCAACCGCCATTGCTATTGTTGCACTAGATGCCGAATCCATTGATTCATTAAGTTCAGTGTTAATAATTTCTATGTCATTTCTCGCCATGGATTTATTAATTTTCTTAACACACTCTGCACACAAATGAATATGACACTTAACTTTTTCAGTGTTATCTTATAAACCTGAATGGTTTACTTTCGTTATTTCCAAAGTTTTTGATTCCACTAAAAAGATTATCCTAAATGTAGTGTATTTATTTTCTCGTACAGAAGATCCTCGCCAAAGTTTTCCTTGTTTTTGTGCTTTATAAATATACTTTTTTACAAGGTTTTTCGATTTGTTTCTGTGAATGCTTTAAGGAGGTATTCTCAGAAGACACAGTTCTAATAAACTAATAATAAGAATGCCAAAACAAAACTATTTAAAAAATAAACCTTTTTAAAGATACAAAAGTTACAAATAAACCTAATAGGTAGAACAGCTACTTGTAAAATTTTATAACAGGCAGATCAGGAACTTAAGCTAAACTAGACCCTCAGTAAAAGAAAGAATGTTCTGCCTGCCAACACTGTACGTGTTTGATCTCTTAGAAAATTTTCAAGCATAAGTTATTTCAAGTAGTTAATTGAGATCTATGCGGGTTTTCGTAAAAAAGTGTACCTTAAGATGGGCTCAAATACAAAACAAGTCGAAATATGGTAAATAATGTTTTTTTTTTCTATGCTGACACTTCTGAACTATCGATCTCTTTAAAAATCTCCATTAATAAGGTATTTTTAATGGTTAATCAATATCTGTGCTATTTTTTGTAAAAACTGTACTGTAAGATGGGCTCCAGTACAAAATTAGTTGAATATAGGTTAAATAATGGCTTTTTATTTCTATGCTGACACTCTTGAACGTAGTCCGATCTCTCTTAAAATTTGCATGCATAAGTTGTTTTTAATAGTGAATATAGAATATACCGTTAGATGGGCTCCAGTACAAAAAGACACGATTTTCATAGAAAACCGCTATTTGGGGAACCAGGAATTCATTAAAAAAAAAAAATATTTTCTGCATTGTCTTTCTGTCCTATTTCATTATTTACTGGTGGAATTGGATGTTAGTTTTTCGATACACCCTAATATATATACATATTAGTAATATATATAAATATAAAAAATTCAACTTAAATGAAAGCAACCATTTTTATAGGTATATTTCGAGTATTTATACTTTAATAATACACAATATTACTGACGTTAGATAAATCGGCAGAGTTCTCACTTGCCGCAAAGCCAGTGAGAAAAGTGACACATTTTTATCGATTCACTTTTTGTACAGAAACACTTTTTTAAAAAGGTTCCATTAAAATGAAATCGGAACAGATAATAGCTTATCGATATGAATCGACCGAATTGAACAAAAATCGATACAGATTCGTACAGAATTATTGCAGGTGAGAGTGACGTCAGAGTGACGTCAAATCGGTAATACGAGTCTGTAACTCTGATCGATTAACAAAAGTTATACGAAGCTCTTTAGGAATAACAAGGTATACGAACTCCTTGACTACATCAAAGTTATAGCTGCCGGATGAAACGTGGGAGTCTAGACGCAGCATTCCATTGCTTGTAGACAGCATATACTTTGTTTTACCCTCATTTATCGTCAAACCCACTTTGGCTGATTCCTTTTCGATAGCGGCGAAAGCAACGGTAACATCTCTCTTGGTTCTGCCGACAATATCAGAATCATAAGCGTACGCAAGGAGCTGGACACCTTTATAGAAAATAGTGCCACTATGATGCACACCGGCCTTTCGTACGATCCCCTACATGATGATAATGAAGAGGTCGCAAGACAGTGGATCGCCTTGCGTGAAACCTCTTTTGGTATTGAAGGTTTCGGAGAGGTCATTTCCTACCTTGACGGAGCTACGTGTGTTGCTCAACGTCATTCTGCAAAGTCTAATCAACTTTGCAGGTATACCGAACTCAGACATTGTTGCGTATAGGCAATCCCTTCTCGTGCGGTTAGGGCTTCCTCAGCCTGGTCCATCCATCGGAGGCATGGTCTCCCTTGTCGTCATTGACCAGCGACCCTCGCCTCGAGCACCTTTTTCGCTGGAGCTTTGTCGTCCATACGATGGACATGACCCAGCCAGCGTAGTCGCTGCACAGTTATACGCCGAACTACGTCAATGTCTTCGTAGAGCTCATTTAGCTTGTGGTTCATTCGGATGTGATAGTCATCGCCGGCTCGAACAGGACCGAAGATTTTGCGAAGAACTTTTCCCTCGAACACCCCCAGAGCGGCTGCGTCAGTTTGCGAAACTACCCATGCCTCAGCGCCATAAAGCAGCACAAGTAGAACGAGCGTCTTGTAGAGTGTTAGTTTTGTCGATCGGGAGAGGGCTCTGGAACTTAGTTGCTTACTGAGCCCGTAGTAGCACCTATACGCAATTATTGCTCTTCGCTTTATCTCCAGGCTGATTTCGTTGTTGGTATTAATAGCGGTGCCAAGGTATACGAACTTCTTGACTACTTCAAAGTTATAGCTGCCGGATGAAATGTGGGAGTGTAAACGCCGCGCTGCCTTGTTTGTAGACTGCATATACTTTGTTTTACCCTAATTTATCGCCAAACCCACTTTGGCTAATTCCTTTTCGATAGCGGCGAAAGCAACGGTAACATCTCTCTTGGTTCTGCCGATAATATCAATATCATCAGCGTACGCAAGGAGCTGGACACCTTTATAGAAATGGTGCCATTACGATGCACACCGGCCTTTCGTACGATCCCCTCCATGATGATTTTGAAGAGATCGCATGACAGTGGTTCGCCTTGCCTGAAACCTCTTTCGGTATTGAAGGTATTGAACCTTATATGCGATGGAAATAAGACTGATACCTCTATAGCTGGTGCAGATTGTTGTGTCTCCTTTCTAAAGTATAGGGCACATTACGCTGAGGTTCCAATCGTCGGGCATGCTTTCTGCAAGCCATATTTTGCTGATGAGCTGATGTATGCGCCTTATGAATTCATCGCCGCCGGTTTTAAACAATTCAGCTGACAGGCCGTCAGCACCCGCTGCTTTATTGTTTTTGAGTCGTTGTATAGCAACACGAACCTCTTCATGGCTAGGTGGTGGTACTTCCACTCTGTCATCGTTGATTGGTGGCTCTGAACTGCGCTCTCCATGGGCGGCATTGGTGGAATCGTCGTCAGTAAGTGCCGTCTTCACAATCACAGCACACAGCTGAGATTAGCTTGAATTTAGTAAGAGAAATACTGATATGAAACATTGTGTATATGAAAAGACAATTGATTGCCATTGAAAGAAGAATATCAATAAATAAAGTATCATTAGAATTCTAGAGTTTGATCAAGTAGCTCCAGCAGTGTTTTTTATTTTACTCTAAAGGTGTGCAGACGGTTCAAGTGCCGTTCTGTATAGTTTATTGAGATCTTAATTTAAAATTGTGATATTACGTGTGCAAACGGGTCGAGTGCCGTTTTGTACAACAACTATTTTCTGCTAGTCCAAGTCAAACAACCAAACTCTTGAAATCCAAATTAGGATTTAACATTTGGTGACCCCGACGTGATTTATTAATTTATTTATTTATTTTATTATCTAGCGACACAAGTCTTATAGATTGCTTAAAATTATTACAATATAATAATATATATACACTGAAAGAAAATATAAAGTTTTGTAAGATATTATTAAATAATAGACAACAGATTAATCTTAAAAGTTTCCCTGTCTTGACTGACATCAACTATATCGCACACAGAGTTAAATGCAACACTCGCATTGTTAACAACATCACTGTATCCATAATTTGTTCTGTGATAAGAAATATAAAACAGCCCTTTTTGCCTTATATATCTTTCAGGAGCATAGATTTTAAAAGACCAAGATTTAGCAAGGATCGCGTGTCAAAGGCAGACGTCAGGACAATAGAAGCGGCCTACGGCCAAACAGAAGCAGCCGTCAGAGCAACAGAAGCAGTTTGTGGCAAGAGAAACAATGTCTACCTTTGACGAATTGGTAGAGCTCCAAAAGCAAACTGGCAGCGAAACACAACCTGTCATTAGAAACTACAAAAAGGATCCAGGCGCACACCCGCAGGATCCGCACACCCATCAATTGAGGTACAGCCAGTCACCACACCGATTACACAAATGGCCATAAGCCCACTTCATTTGCCAAAAAGAACAATTCCAAAATTCAGCGGTGATTATCTACAACTAGCTTATACCCGGCGTGCTTCGCTGTGCTCAGCGCTTAACCCCTAAAAGAGGGCGTAACTTTACATAGTGAAGCCATGCTTTTATAGTAAGTTCTTGCCGAGTTTCATTGATGTGTGACTTATTTCGAAAGCTATATCGAAAATTTTGGGTGCGGAAAAAGTACCACGCGCTTCGTCCAACACCCATAAAATGTTACCTGTGGAACAGTATGTTTAAATTGAGGTCTTATACTGAATTTCGAGGCTGCGCGACCTATAATTCCAAAACTGTTCGAAATCGAAAATTTTAGGTGCCTTTTACGATCGGCATCAGACTTCACAGGAATCCTCTCAAGGCTTTGGTATAAAAATTGGCTTAGCGGTTTCGGAGTATTTACGTGATATACACATATACCCACATACGTATATACATTAAGTCGCCTCACGCTCCTTAGAAAAAAAAGTTGTTCAGTCCGATTCTTCAAAATAATCCATGCCTTATGTTATGATGATCCCCAAAATATTTCGACTAAAAATATTGGCTGGTATGTTAGTTAGAAAAAAACAAACTGTCAGAAATAAGAGTAATGAAAAAAATTTTGCATAAAAATCTTAAATTTTTTCCGTTGGACAGATAATGCGGATTTTTATGGATTGTTTTAACTTTTTTCATATTATTTCCACTAAAATTCAAACGAATCTTTTCCTATACTACTTTTAGTCAAATAAATTGTACAATGTAAAAAATGTGTAAATTTTTTTGTAAATTTATTCAATTTAGTTATTCACTTTACACTATATTTTATCATCAATAGATAATTTATTTGACTAAAAGTAGCATGGCAAAACAAAAAAAGTATAATTTGAATTTTAGTGAAAATAATACAAAAAAAAAAAAATTAAAAATTAATGAAACTCTGCATTATCTCTGGTCCGATTGTAAAAATTTTAAATTTATTGAATTTTTTCATTACCATTTTTCTGACCGTTGTTATTTTTAACTACTGCAACAGTAAATATTTTTATAAAAAACTCGATTTTTACAACATATATCAAACCAATCCGTAGCATACTGGTTGAGGTGCGTGGCTTGTATGCCATAGAACCCAGGTTCGAATTCCACCTGACACACAAAGTTTTTTCAATTGAATTAATTTTTCTTCTCGGCCGTCATCTCTATGCAGACAATGGCAAACCTCAGAGAGTAAAAACTGGCATGAAAATCTTCTTGAGATCATAAGCCGTTCGGAGTCGGCATAAAGCTTGTAGATCCAGTTCTCGATTATTTGTGTGCAAACATTTCACAACCCGCACGCATAAGAAGCTCGGTCAAATTCTTTTCAAGGGCTGAAATGGCCATTTGGTTTTTGTTTTTTTTTTTTTTAATTCAAACCATTTCAGCTCACGGATGGCTATTGCTACAGTCGAAATATTTGGGGAATCATCATAACATAGCGCATTATTTTGAGGAACCGACCCGAACACCTTTTTTTGTGAAAAGCCTTAGTATCCATACATACATTTTTTTACAGATAGATAGATGAGCAGAAAAAGTAGGCATGGCAACATTTATATATATATAGTGACCGCCACTTGGTCCCATTGCACCTACATACCAAGTTTCACTATCAAAACGCGTACAGCTCAGAAACTACAATGATTTCTTAAAAGTCGGCGTAGATAAAGTGCAACACGCCCATTTTTTTAAGGGTTCTGGCAGTAACCATATGAACTTATCTACCAAGTTTTAGTCTTTTACTGTAAAAAAGTCTGATATGGATTTGTGAGCGCTAAAAGTAGGCGTGGTAACATTTATGTATAAAGTGACCGCCACTTTGACCCATAACACCTACATACCAAGTTTGACTATCAAAACGTTTACATCTGAGGAATTAAAATTACTTCTAACCGATAGCCCTGGCAGCTAGTGCTTACTTAGTTATCATTTTTAAATTGTAATTAACTATAGTACATTAATAAAAAAGAAAATAAATAAATTAAATAAAATTATTTCTGAAGAGTGGGCACAGATATAGTGCTACCATGCACATATTTTGCAAAGCTGTCGAGATTAAGTGTATTAACTTAATTACCAAATTTTAGTATTTAACGATGAGAATCAACGATAAATCAGACGATTTATAGAAGTTCTATTAATTTGTGGGTAAAAAAAAACCAAGTGGCGGCCGTGGCGTAGTGGGTAGAGTGTGTGGCCTTACGCGAGAGAGCCCTGGTTCGAATCCCACCTGACACGGAAAGTTTTTCAATTGAATTAATTTTTCTGTTCGGCCGTCACCTCTCTGCAGACAATGGCAAACCTCAGAGAATAAAAACTGCCATGAAAAGCTTCTTGGCATAAACACGCACAACACAATTGATCATAAGAAGCTCGGTCAAAGTGCTTTCAAGGGCTGAAATTGGCCATTTCGTATTGTTTTTTGTGGGTGGGACAAGTGGGCGTGGCAAATTTTATATATATATGGACTGCCACTTAGAGCACTGCATCTCAAGTGTTACTATCAAAACGTGTACAACTCAGGAATAAGCATAATTTCGTAAAAGTGGGCGTAGATATGTTGCGACCACGCTCCTTTTTTCACAGTTGCCGACTGCGACCATATGAATTCATGAACTGAAT